>JAQGAK010003080.1:0-16644 GCA_034696945.1 Lipothrix lubbocki
TATTAATTTTTGTATTAATTTTTGTATTAATTTTTGTATTAATTTTTGCAATCATTAATGTGTTTATATTAAACGTATTTGTTCACAGATTGAAAGTTTAAAAAATTTCAATCAATGATCGTGTTTTATCTTTTTAATCTCCGCCATTTTACACGGCTGAAAAGAAAAGAAAAGGGAAAATCAGAGAATAAAAGCGATTGACAGACGTGTAGTTCTACATTGTCTTTCTTGGCTTTCAATATTTATCTCTCCATCTCTTTCTCTTCATTTCCTTCTACTCCTCGTTCCTTCCCAACGATTTTCTTGTCTCATTAATTTTCCTTGAGTCTCGACAGTCCTTGATTTTCCGCAAGAGTGAAATGAAAAACATGTTTAGGAGTCGTCCTTCATCCATATAGTTTCGCAATAAAAAAAGAATGACAAATAAAAGGAGAAACTAATAAAAGTAAACAAATGACAACGTGCAAGTCTGATTATTTTTCTTGTTTAGAGAGCAAACACTTGTTAAAAATTGCAACACAGACGCATCATTGTGAAATATTCTTTTGAACTTCGTCAGCAAGGGAAATGCGAAATCAAGGGACTGGTAAATTCATGAAATGGAATGAAAAATAAACATTTTTCGTTATTCCGAAATTTTAAAACGCTTCTGAAAACATAGTCTAAAACAAAAAATTTGATATAAAATGAGCAGATTAAAAATAAATTTAAACAAATTAATACAAAAATTGATACATAAATTGATACACAAATTGATACAAAAATTGATACAAAAATTAATACAAAAACTAATGAAAACGATCTGGAAACCACGGACTTTGAAAACACCGAAAAGAATAATGTTAGCAGAAGGAGAAAATCAAACGGAAAGCATTAAACCACCGTGAAAATCCCCCCGCAGGTCACAAAAACTGTTCGTGAGAAAGGCAAAATCCACATAAAACCACGTAGTAAAACATGGAAAATCGATCGAAAAAGAGGAAGGAAATCATTTCTCCACAACACAATGCCAACTGCACAAAAATTGGAGGAAATTACAGAAACTAAAGAAAGAGAACTGATATTAGAGGAATTTAAAATAGAACGAAAGGGAAGACGGGAAGAATGAAGACATAAAAAGCAAATAGTCAGCCCATAAAATAGAAGAAACGTTCTCATCACTGTCATGTCCACCGAATACATGAATACTAAATCAGGTAAAGGTAGGAGAAGGAAAAGAAAAAGAAAAGACAAGGAGAGCGGGAAACTGGCAGGGAGGATTCGAAAAAGCCAATTTTCCACGTTTGCATTTTTATTTGTCTCTTTCGTCCCTCGTCTAAATTATTTCATTTTGAATCATTTATATTTTGTTTTAATTTTGTATTAATTTTGAACTTATTTTGTATTAACTTTTGTATTAACTTTTGTATTAACTTTTGTATTAACTTTTGTATTAACTTTTGTATTAATTTTTGTATTAATTTTTGTATTAACTTTTGTATTAATTTTTGTATTACCTTTTGTAATAATTTTATAATAACTTTTGTATTAACCTTCTGAATTACCTTTCGTATTAACTTGTGGTGACATGTTTTTTTGTTGTTAAAAATACAGGAATCAAATTTTGCCTGAAAATAATGGAAAACACTACAGCGTTTAATAAAATCGGAACTTCTTTCGCTGGCAAGCCGATTCGAGGTTGTCGGGATGTTGAATTTCGAAGTGATGACTATTGGCGCTGTGTTATTCGGCAGGAAGCCAGCACGCAGTGGCATTCCGTTGGGACCTGCCGGATGGGGAAGAAAGGGGATGTCGATAACTCAGTGGTGGATTCCAAATTACGGTTCTAATTATGATTTATTCTTTGTTAATACTTCATAATGTTTATGAATAATCAAACCTGTTGCTGTTTATTGTCTGGATTCTAATAATAATTTATTGTCATTATCATGAATGATGTTTTCAGGGTTCAAGGGGTGAAGAATCTCCGTGTTATTGATGCTTCAGTTATGCCCACGATCACTTCAGCAAACACCTGTGGACCGACTTACGCAATTTCGGAGAAGGGTGTAGCTGGGATTCTAGCCGACTACTCCTAGTGTTTACTTATGATTGTTGAATAATTTTAAATTCTAATTTATAATCGAAAATTCGTATTTCATTTTAGTTATTAATGCGATACATATTCGTCAAATATTTACTTGTATTTGAATTTGGCAAAAAGTTACAATTAAAATAGATTTATTTTAATAATTAATAATAAATAATAAACAATATTATGAATACAATTTTTCTGGTTACGCACGATTTTATTTGCTTCTCCGTTTACTGGAACTCCTCGGTCGGTTTCGATGTGCGCCCCTGGAATTTCGTGAAGTCGGCGAAGGATTTCCACAGAAGTAATGCAATGCCGTGACATCCCATTGTGAGTCAGTTGACGATGAGTCGGTATAGTCCCGCTCGAAAATGTAATTACAAATTAGGTATTTTTCGACGTTTTCGGATTTGAACGCGCTTCGAAATGAACTTTGTCGCACTTCTTCCGGTGTAATTCCCCGCCAAACGTGGAACACTACATGGATTTCGACAATGTGACCATCGGCTAAGAGATTCTGTGGAATTTCTAATTAGGAAAATGACAATTAATTTGAGCATAATGGCAGAAAATATTTTTTTGCTTTCGGACAGACAACTTTTGAAAAAAAAGGATCAGGAATTTACCAGTGTGACTGGCACTCCGAGGTTTTGTAATTTTGATTCGGTACGGAAAAGATACATATGCATCGTCTGGAGTCACTAACAAGGCTTGACTTTGCGGACCCGTGAAGCGAATTAAATTGTGTTTGATTTCCGCCAGCGCCGTTGGCACGATGAATTTGTCCATCCCTTCCATGTCCTTGTTGGATAATTTTGCGGAAATTACTGTCAAGGCCTTTAATTAAAAATAATGAAACTAATAATTTCATATTGAAAACGCAATTTTAAATTCAAATAAAATATTCCACTATAGCATTTAAATTTTTTTTGTTTTAATAAACAATTTAAATATTTGCATTTGTCCGGTTTTAGTTGTTCTTGATTTCTATTATTATTACTTTATGTGCTCCCTCCAAGAACTCCATCATGTCAAACTCCGGATCAATTTTCTTCAAAGATTTGAGTTGAAACCTTACTTTGATTTGACCAAAGAACGATGACCACCATACGAAGGGAATGTTTGCCATCAATGGAGGAAGAAATTTCTCACCCTGAGGAGGTTTTCCAGATACGAATCGTTGAGATGTAAATTGCGGTAGTGAACTTTTAAGTAACTTAATCCTATTATTGGTTTTAATAATCGCGGGATTTAAAAGTGTGTCTTTTATTGGCTGCGTCGTCACTGAGAACTTTGCATTAATATTTTTGAATAATTGACGATGTACATGGTATTTTATGTATTGATTTTTAGGTAATTGACACAGGATTTTCATTTTGTTTATTTGGAGTGTGATTTTTTTAAATTAAATTTAAAATCCTTAAGTGTAGGAATAATTTCGAAAAATTATTATAAGAATTATTTTTAATTTGGTGTGACAAGTTTTTTTTATATTATTTACACTCCTATTCTTATGAAAGGTGATGTGCAATTTAGCTTTAATTAAAAAAATAAATGAATGGATTTTGACAGGAATTAAAACCTAATTTGGATTTTATAAAAATATTTAATGGAAGATGTAAGTTGAACTAACTATAGACGTAATAAATATAACGTAAGACTTTATGCTATGGACCAATGTGGTGCTGTGCGCTAACTTTTTGTAAGTTTTAACATTTTTTCTAGAATTTTTAAAATTGAAATTTTTGAATTTTTTGCAAGAACCTCAATTTTAATCAAATTTTTGGGCATTTTTTTAACGTTTTCAAGTAATTTATATGTTACGAAAAACTTATTTTTTTACCACAATTTCGTGTTGTTTGTTTAACGCTGTCTGCCACACGGCATGGAAATGTTTGTACTAAAAATATTTGGAAAATGTATGGAAAAAAACAATATTGGATACAGTTAAACTTGCAAGGTGCTTAAACAATTTTTAACCCATAACGTTACGAAAATCTTAGCAAATTTGCAAGTTTAACCGACGATATGTACATTGTGCAGTTTTGAATGTTGCAGCAACCGTTGTAAATTTATTCGCCCAAATGTAATTTTCATATTTTGCTGGAGAAATTTCATGCTGGAAGCGTGCGTCTATACTACAGCATTCGTGTCAAAATTATTTAATTTTTACCGCTTGTGTCGATCAAAACGAAAATTTTGTATTTGAGTTTAATAATATAATTTGAGGTTTGTTGGAAATGTTAATTCTTTAAGGGCCAACATTGATTTAATTTTTATATATAAAAATTAAATCAATATATGAATATATATATTGTTCAGTAAAATTCTGTTCAGGAAGTGTTGCCAGTTCAGCCAAATATATGACGTCATTGTCTATATGTACATACATAAGTACTTACGTGTAGGTATTTCCCCCCAATTGACACACTTAATTAATTTAAATCCCTCGTAACCTTAACCTGACTTAATAAAATTTCAATTGCTTTTCATGCTTGTAGCTTGAACTTGAAGATCTGAAAAGTTCTACTGATGATGCATAAAAGTACATTAGCATTCAAAATGTAACCGTTTAAAGTGTACTTTTAAATACATTTGTACTTCGTCGGGATGAACTTATAAATAATACAAAATAATGAATTTTACTTTCAGATTTTATTGGCATGTATAATTTAAAGCTATATATTGCGTATGCCTAAAATTGGGATCAAAGGACTTTATGTTCATGGATTGACAATATACAATTTACATGAATGTACATATCGTCGGCTAAACGTGAAAATGTTCTATTATTGTTTATAAGCCAAACTTTACGAAAATTTTAGCACCTTTTCATATTTGACCGACGATGCACTGCATAACACTATACTTTGCTATATATTCTAATATTCTGAAAAAATATTCAACCCTAAATAATAAAATCAGATCACGATTCCATTACATTCTCGTGCAAAAACTGCCGACGCTTGAGTAAAATTTTGTATTTTTAACCATGAAGAGATAAATTAGAATAAAAAATTGGCAAAATAAGAATATTTATCACATGTACCGTTGTTGCTATGTTTTGCTTCCTAGGATTGTACAGACAATTATTACTGTTGCGAATTGCGAATATATTTTTGGTGCCATATATATATTTCTGGTTGGACTGTCCACGTCGTCTTTATTATTATCCTTCCTGTTCAAGCATTGAGACATTGAGTTATTTTATTGAAACATGGCGAATTTCAAGTTACTTTGCTCGGTAAAAGAATTTTTTTAAATTAATTTTTTAAATATTTTAGTAAATTTTATTTGTGTTTGACCAATTACTTTTAATCATTCGTAGGCCTTAACTTAGAAAATAACTTTAAATTAATTTTATTATAATTTAATAAATTGTACAAATTTAAAAATTTCATGCGCACAAATTCGTAGATCCTGTTCCTCGTTGCCGGCTGCAGCGCCTCAATTCGGCCCTTAAAATCAAAAACTCTGGAGGACCCCACTACGAAAACCGAAGTGTCATTGCCGGTTGAGGATGCGATTCAAATTGAAGCCGTGCCGATAGTGGAGCGGATCGAGCAAGTTGTTTTACCGGATGGGACTAAAGAAACTGTTGAAATCATTCCTCTGACTGACATCAATCAGTTGACCTCGGTGTTGGAGCAGAAAGTTGAAGAACAGCACGAACGGGAAGAAGTGCAGGAGGTTGTCGCGGACGTCCTAAACAATAAAGACGCTTCAGGATCTGTCAGGGAAGGGAAATCATACTCCATTCCGCGGTCCTACAACCGACAATACCCGATCCGATATTATCCCTCAGCTCAGCCTCCTCGCCGATCCTACTACTCATCCCGACCTTATTATAACAACTACCAGTATAGCTCATACCCATCATATCCTTCTTCCAACTATTATTATTCCAATGGGTATCGGGGAGACAGGTATAACAATTACAATAATTACGGCCGTCCAACTTTTTCACTTAGTTTGGGCCGCCGGTACTAATAACATAAGGAATTTTTGTCGATTTGTAACTTATTTTGAATTTTGTACTACGAATATCAAATTATACATAGTGCCAAGGATCACTAGAAACATAAATTATTTTTGTTAAATCAAAGTTCTGTGGTTAAAGAATAAAATTGAAATAATTTTTATTAATCCAACAAATTGTAATTCAGGCAAATATATTTGATTTGATTGATCAAGCATCTGATTTTGCATCGACTCCACTTTTACAATAATTTGTTGCGGCATGGTTTGCTTCAAATTTGGCGCGTGACCAATACTTTAAATTATTAGCCTTAATCGTGTACAAAACATGTTTATTCAATAATAGGTTTTATTAGTTTGGAATAATGTTTATTGACATATTTTTTCAAATGTTTTTAATTTACAAGAATTTGATACTTTTTATATTTCGGATTTTCATTATTTAATTGTTTGACATCTGAAAGCTCCAGTTGAGCGAATGTTTCAAAACGTTTTTTGTGATAAACGTTCAAACTGACTAAACGAAATTAATAATTAATTACATTAATTATTATTGCTTATAACACAAAATCACATATAGAGTTTAACAATTTGAATTCCAGTTCCAGGTATATATTAAGTTTATTGGTTTGATGATTGGGATCAATGAATTTGTATACGACATTAGTATTTAAAACGTGACTTCCGTTTTGCAACAAATAGATTTGAATTTCCGTTATTGAGATAATTAAGCTGCTGTATCTACTTAGCAATAATTTTTGGATACCACTGCTAGAAAAATTTGCATTGACAGAAATTTGAGCCATGAGATTCTGCACATGATTGAACTTATCAACGCACTTAATTTGTTAACAACTAATATATAATTATTCTTATTATAATTCTGACATCCGGGCAAGTTCCTTGTTTGCTTATCATTACGAATAAATACAAGTATTGAATTTTAATTAGTATTTGTAGTAATAATAATTCCTACGTATGTATATTGTATAATGTACAAGCTTATTTAGACAGGATCTAAACAAATTTCTGCCTACTTAATTCGTTGTTCAATGTTTGTACACCTATGGATTAATTTAATTGATTCCGAAATATTTGCGTATAAATTGTAATTATTTGACAGAAATTAAAAACTGTTGTACAAATTTTTGTCATTTGAAAGTATAAGTGTAGTATTTTTGTAACAACTAATAAACATTTTCATTACGGATGAACAACAAGTTTTCTAAGCCAAAACTATAGTCCAATGAGTTACAATTTTTTAAAATTACGAACAAGACTTGAAGGAAGTCTAATAAATGTTGTATTAAACTTAAATTTTTTCAAAAGCAACTTGAATAACGTTAGTAAATGGCAATTCCCTTAAGTAATAGCAGCAAAGGAAATGAGAAAATTTGTGAAAATTGTAGGTACATTTCCGTGTCTGAAAGATTAAATGTTAAGCGAATTTCTGGGGCGTCGCCGCTACTCCGCCACAACTGCAGCCCACCCTCTGACCTTTGCCGAGTCGAGTGATCACAAGAACCAGGACAGCCACCAGAAGGAGAAACATTATAAAGAAAAATACTCCACCCGCAAGAGCTATTTTGCTGTGCGGCAGCACTCGATCAGCAAGGGCTGCTGCCTTGTATTCGTCGATTTCGTCAAGCATATCATTGATCATTTTGCTGGAAAATTCAAACAAACGTTTACAAAATGAGTAAATCTACAAAAAACAAATTTAAAACTATAGGTCATAAATATTGGTTTTCAAAATTCAAATTGTTTTGCATTAGAAATATTATACGTAAATAATTTTCATTCTTGGATAGTTGTTTGAAATTAATAAATTTTTCTTACCCGGTTTTTCCCCTTGAAGGGTGACTCCACTAGATCCAATAAAAAGAATTCGACTAGGAAGCTTCAGAAGCTTTTAGTATGCAGATCTATGCCTGAAAGCAAAAAAACAATGAATATCAGATCAGATAAATGCTAACGAATATTATCGCAATACATAAAATAGTTAGTGGCAAGGTTAATCATACATAGAGAATTGTACCGTACCACAGCCTTATCTTTTCTCAAAGTAACTACCGAAGTATTTCCGTAATTATATTGTTTATCTATATTCATATATGTATAGCTACTCCAGTATATGTATATAACATATATTTATTCCACACTTTTATTCATCCTACACCCCGATAGGCCCCTATAGTTTAATTGGTTATCGAACTCCGTCGTTGATAAGGGGAAATCAATATGTAGAGAAATTACCATCATATGTGTACCCATATGTATTTAACAACGGAAACGCTCACTCCTTTCTACCTTGAGCCAGTTTAATATTAGCACAATACATAAGGCACGTTTATTGGCTTTTAATGACTTGGTAATTACACATATAGCTATCCAAAATGGCGGCTCTCAGAAGGGTAAAGAGGGCTTGGGAAACGGCGTCCATTGTGACGTGAATCAATTTTTGGGATACAAAACTCTTATCTAAAATACATATGAATCTCTTTTTTTATTTAATTTTTTCTTTTATAGTCAATCTATAATGATTTTGGAATATATTATTATTAAAAATTGGGCAATTTAAATTTGAGCAATTTAATAGTTTAAAAATGGATAATTATAATACAAAATTTTTAAATTTTGTCGCCCCAACGTTTAAAATATTTTACAATTTTGTCAGAAATATATTCTTTTTAGGAATGTAGACATATCTGGAATATTATTTTGACGTGACGTTTTAACTCAGACAACTCTCAAATTATATTTTAAAATTTATTATTTAATTTTGTTTTAAAATAATTACAAATTTATGTATTTATTTAAGTTAATTTTGAAAATACTTTAAACTGTACCTCTGACAAAGTTCGAATGAAGATCCAACTCACAGCAATACACGCTCTTGCCTGGCGATGTGAAAAACGTTCCAGCTATGATGATGCAACCCCAGTTGTTCAATGATACATGCGAAAGGGTAGAGAGATGTGCAGAGACTGAGCGTCGGGAGCAGCGTTGAAGGTACAGCGACGTATTACATAGGAAGGAATTACAAAAGGGAGGAATTCATATAGAATAATCTTTTATTGCTATACCTATTACATATATATACGAAACATAAATAATATTCCACATATGGCGCAATTTGACCAAAAAAATTACCTTGCCCAAGCCCCTAACTGTAATTACCTCCGGGGGGTTATTAAAGCTTCATGCCTATATGTACATCCATAGAGGTAATCGGAAGTCTCATCGGTAAACGAGAGCGTGTATATGGAGAGATATAGGGAATTTTGTTTGTCCTAAGATAATACAAATAATAAATGGCAATCAGAGTAGTGAGAGGTAAAATAAACTAAAATAATATAACTACCGCAAACTTTTGGGCAGTCCGGAATATTCGGTTAATCAATATTCCATGGTAATTATTTAGACAGCAGTAATAATAAGAGATACTACCTACTTTTTTCTTTTCCTATATTTTTTGTCTTCAAGGTACGCCCCGGATGTTCCTATGTATATTAAAGCGTGTCGGTGTTAAAGAGGCAAATATAACTATCTTCACAATCGCTAAAAAATTAAGAGAGGATCCGGCTCGAAGGACCATTTTTGTATTTAAATTCATAGGATTTACACGGCTTGTCCTATCTTTAACACAGTGACTTAACGTTCTACAACATTTTTTAAAGTCGTTGAAGAAGCAATTATAACTATCTGCACAGTTGCTAAAACGCATATATAAGAATGACTATCCGGTTACAAGGAATTTCACAAATATTCCAATGCAAACCTAATGACTCCGTCGTTTAAAAGCATGGCCGCTTTGTATGTCATGAGTAGAGCGGATTTATTACGGCAAAGCAAAATCCCGCTGCTGCTTTGGAAAACTACTGCCTAGTCATATATGCGTGAAGTAATGTCGGGCAATATTCCAGCAGTTTCTACCACTTATGTGACTTTGTTTGCAATGGTAAATAAACGGGATAGTCACTTTTGCATTCCCTTTAAAAATAATATTCGGACGTTGTAGTCATTCTTATTGCAAATTTTAGCAACACTGTGGAGATAGTTATATTTGCCTCTTCAACGACACCATAAGATCCACCATACCACCCCGAAAGCCCATGGCTCTGCCCAATATTGTTTAGGATTGTCCATGAGCTCAAAGCCTGTTGGTAGGATGTTCCATCCTTGACGATGACATTCCTTGAAGAAATAGTTGACCCCTTTTCCTTCTCTCTCTCTCTCTCTCTCTGTTTCTCTCGGTGCGCAAATATTTATCCCATGTGCCAAAACCCTGTAATAGTAAAATAACGGTCATTAGAACTGCCGATTACTCCATGTTTTCCACTATTTCATATATATTGTCCCATTAGGGAATATATCGATAAATAATCTCAATCTATTTTAATTTATCTCAATTTACCCGGGTATCCGAAATGCCAAAAGTATCTGGAGTGTATTGCTATGATATTTCTTATCCAATTGCACACATCGCGGAATGTACAAACAAGCCTATCATCGCCAGCAATAAGGAGGAACCTTATCAGAGGAAGTCTTGTTAGTGTATTAATCCATGCATCATACATATTTCATTATTATTACTTGATTTAATAATTCACCCAGGAAAAAAGATTATAAGCCTAATTTCCCTTATGCATTTACCCCCTATAGTATAGTATATGTAGATGTATTTCCCTATTATTGATTCCATATTCAAAATTCCTCATATTTGTAATATAGGATATACATAAGTATTACTATATAATATTTCCCTAGACACTAATAAGAACAGCAGAACGTTTATACCAATTAAGATAAAATAATTGTGGCCATTTTGACGCTTATCATCCTAATAAGCTAATGGTAATAATGAGTGTGTACGGCTTTGAGAACGAAGTAAATAATTATTTGTTTTGTCTTCACATTTGGAAAAGTTTGTTTATTTTGGGTGTAATAATGATCAAGTAAAGCAAAAAAATGGATTTGAATACATGTGTCTGCATAATTATTCGCTTTCTCGTTGGAAAATATTATTGGTACATAATATACTATTGATAGAAGATATTTTTAGTTTTCTCATCAAAAATGCTAGAAGACTATGAAGTACAAAATTATATGCCGATTATATTTTATTTCTCCGTGCAAAAAGTCCTTTGTAATGCAAAAAAAACTCTTAACTTAATGGGAAAATAATTTTAAATGCATCAAAAATCATTTATTTAGTGGGAAAATAATTAATTTTAATCCATCAGAAGTCCTTTATTTAGTGGGAAAATAATTAATTTTAATGCATCAAAAATCCTGTATTTAGTAGGAAAATAGTTAATTTTAATATAGCAAAAATCCTTTATTTAGTTGGAAAATAATTTTAATGCAAAAATTCCTTTTGAATGCAAAAATATTTGTTCAATACAAAAAAATCCTATTTTTATGCAAAACATTGTGAACGAGAGCTTGTTTCATATTGACTTCCAAACCAAAATCATTTAAATTTTAAATAAAAATAAGTGGACATACATTGTCCACACACTAATCAACATAATGCGTTTCAAAGTTGAGCTTTAATTATAATGCAAAAAGAATTCAGCGAAAACCTAACGAACCGCGAAACAATATGATCCTTAATAAAAATAATGGAGAGCTCATTCTCATTCAATGCTTTATTTTCATTGCCAGTATTTAAAAAGTTGGTCAAAATGTCATAGAATCGGTCGTAAAAAACTGCGGTGAACACTATCCGCAGCATGTATTCCTATACAATACAATGCAATAATAGTGCAATCTCACTCTTAATACATTGGACATTGACACGATATTGACAGGATAATTCTAAATCGTACATTTTGATATTTTGGCACGTGTGGTAATTAATAGGAGAATATTTACAACTTATTAAATGTTATACACCTTGTAGGTCCTCAATTATTCGGCCTTCCGGCTGGGATTCTCCAAGGGGGAGTCAGCATTAATCAACTGCATGAAATTAAATGCGATGGCGAATGTGCGGCTATAAACAAAAATAATAATATAAATAAAAAATAATAATAATGAAGTATAGTGTATAGAGCGAAATAAAGTGGAAATGACACTAACGGAAGGAAGCAGGGGAAGCAGAAATACAAAGGGAAATGAGGAAATTGTATGTAATTACAAAGGAAAATGCAATAAATGCAAAAATAATATCTATTCTCATATATAATAACAACAAGCAAAAATGTATGGAATGGAAAGGACCAACAGCATAGAAAATTGAATACAAAAATAGAAAAAAAAATATCATTTGACACACGCTTTTCATCCTTTTCCATCGCAGTAAGCAATTTTAATAGTTTGTCAATTTTCTCACGTTGAAACATGACGACGACGATATAAAATAAATAAAATTACATATTCAATTGCTATTTGAGTAGTTTTTCTCTCCTTTTTCCAACACACATTTCCTATTTCATTTCCATACTTTTAATTAAATCATGTCCAGAATATTGATTTTCACTGCATAAAGAAATGTTTAAAGTTCCTGTGACTTAAATGTACGAACACATGGAAAAATTCCAATTTTCTTATCTGTTTGGTTAAATAAGCCAAACTGGAAATTAATTAATAAATTGAACAGTAACCTTCTATCTGTATAATTCCCACTTTTTACTTTGTCAACAAATATTCTTATATAAAAGAATATAGGTAAGAAAAGTCAAAACAAGGAAAAGGAGCGACTTGAATTTTCGATTTTCATTCTCATTGGCAGCTGTTTATCTCGGTAATTAAATCTGCAAAATATTCAAAACTCTTATCCTTATATAAACTCCATTTAAAACAGTTACTATATACCTTGAACGATTTTTTTATGTATTATGAAAGCAAATATTCGTGTCAAATAATACATTTTTAAATGTAAGTATATGGGAATATTAGGTGAATCACAGAGGCATTCTGGGTTTTCCTGCTGCTCTTACAACATCATCAAGTTTCATTCTCATCATTGCGTTTTGCACTTGAAATTTTGGGTCGGGATAATAAAAATTCGGGTAAAGGCCTTTAAAAGCTCAATTCTTCAATTATTAATTTAAGTTAATTTAATTTAAAATTAATTTAATTTATTCTATTTGTGATCCTTAATAATCCGCTGTATTATTTGTCGTGATTTTTCTAAGCAATCTTGAATGTGACTAAAGATATTGTACATATGTATAAGAAAAACTCGTTGGCGAAGTATCAAAAAGTACTAATTTTAGTATGGAAGGTATAGAGATTGGTACTTTGGGATCCTTCGCTGACCCACGTTTAAAAAACATATTTGAATTTACATTTAATTAATTATAATAAATGGAAAAATAATTATTTTCGTAATTAAGGATTAAATAATTAATTCATAAAAGACCAAATAGGATCTTTTGAAATTCCAAATACAAAATCACCTTTTATTTTCCATCTTTTTTCTACAGCAAAATGTCGATGATCGACGATATGATGGACGACGTCGACCCGGTGGGAGCTGCTAGACTGGGCGACCGGATCCTTCCACACAGCGTCTTGGTTCAGTTGGCGGCAGTCGGATTAGGCGGCATGTTCCTCGTCATTGTCGTCACTGTGGTTCTCCTTGTGAGAATACCGCGGAAACCGAAGAAATGCACTTGCATCCCGGTTGAGCGGGTCTTTAGCCCTGTGAAGCAATGACCTTTATAGTGTTATTCGAGTAGAAACATTTCCCCATAGAGGTCAAATTAAATAATTAAATAAATAAAATAAGTTATATAAGTTGTGTATCTATTTCCATGTAAACAAAATGTAATTCAGAATTTAATTCAAAATATAATTCAAAATTTAATTCAACATTTAATTCAACATTTAATTCAACATTTAATTCCAAATTTACTTCAACATTTAATTCAACATTTAATTCAAAATTTAATTTAAAGCAAAAAAATATCTTTATATTTATTCTTAATTTTACTTTAAATTATATTTTTAGTTCGTTGGTTAGAAGTCATTATGGTAGTTTTAAACAAAATTATAAATGCTCTTGTATTAAATTACTAACCATATATGGGTAACTTTCTGTGATATACAAAAATATATGTACCCCGTATTTTTCCCATGCAAGAGTACCTCTAAATAACCTTATTTAATTAAAATACATTATAGGATTTAGTATAGATGGGGATTTGTAACATTGGAATTTCCCGCATTTTAAAATTGAGTTGTCACCTGAATAAATCGGAAACCTTAGTTTGTTCCTTAATTTAAATAAATTCCTAACTTTACATAATGCGCTGCTAATTCTTAATCGGCTTAATTCCTTAATAAAATAAAATTGCTAATTACATTAATTTCATCATTTCCTTTAAAAACAGATTTAGTTGTGGTCACGTGCATATAGTTAATAAAATTATTTATTATTTATTAATTACTCTTTAATTATTTATGTAATTTTACAAGTTCGTTGGAGCAAATATTGCTTTGCATATTGCAATATTGCAAAATCAAATTGATGATTTTGCAAGACTGGACAAGCCAAATCGGAGTAAAAATAAACAGTAATAATTAAGAAATATTATTTTAAGCATTAAACCATTCTGATTAAACTATAGAATTTGTTGCATTATTTTATTTATTTTTATCCCCTATAATTAATTCCAATTACATATATTATAATATACATACCTGCATGCATTAACATTAACGGCGTGTGAAGTCATTATTGCAATTTTGGAGACTTACGGCCTGGAAATATCAAGGAGATACATATTTGGTTTCAGTGGAACAACATCAAGTTTATTCATTGAATTTCGTATTTTCATCTATATTTACATTTAATTACATTGGGAGAAGGTAAAGACTTATTATTGAGTTTTGTAATACTTTCGGACATTCGTATATGTCCTATGTGCTAAAAGCCTTGGACATGCCCATGGAAAGAAAATATAATTATTATTGATTCAAAAGTACGATTTTCTATAAATACGGCTCACAGAGAGTCACAGAGAGAAAAGTCAAATTAATGTACCTACCTATACACATATAGATAGATTTGTATTACTTCGTTTGAACGGCTGTGTTGTGCCCAATTTTCACTTATTCCTTCACAAAACTTCACAAAAGTAATCAATATACATATACATTTACCGATATAAATATAAATGATGATTATTTTTCCTATCCTGAGCATTCACACTGGGTTTTGGTTATAGGATTGATTCATTTTCGGTTGTGTCACACAATATTTTATTTTATTTCTATATTACAGTATATAAAAGTACCTATGCAAAATAGCCGACTGGGGAACTTTGAGATGCCGGGTGTGTATGAGAAACGCACGGGTAAGAAAATGTGCTCCGACAAACCTGCCCGGCAATGGCTTTAGAGTTTGTTCCTGAATTCCCCCTTTGTGTTCCAGCACTTTGTATTTTTAAATGCGACAAATCCGTAATAATTTGTTTTTTAAATCAATAAATCTAGAATACTAATTTAAAAATATATTTTCAAATGCTTTATTTATGGAATTACAAAATTACTAAATAAAATATGTTTTTTTATAATTTTAGTGATTCCAGTCAGTGATATCGGAATACTTACAACCTTCATTATGCGAATTAGATCTTCTGAAATTTGAACTACAGAATTGTTTTGCAAACGGTGTGAAACTAAATTGTTTCATTGATATTTGACAAATCTGGATTTCAGAAACTTCGCAATCGCAAGGCGTAATTTTTTAATTTATTTATTTATGGGTTTTGAAATTAATCTCGTGTAACGTTGATTTAAGCGTTTATTAAATTAATTTTAAATGCATTTTTTCTTATTAATAATTTTTATGTACATGAATTGTAATAAATTATATTTGTTATTTAAATTTAATAAATTTGGAATTTAAATAAATGAAAATTACTAAAATCACTATATGTTTAAAAAAATTATTATGCTGATTTTTAATTTTTTCTTTCAGCAATTTAGAATTAATTAAAATTTCTTACATACCAACGACGAATATTCGAGAATAAATTCCAGAACCCTGGACCATTTGTAAATCCACCAAATATTTCGCTGTGTAAAGAATCGGAGAATCCTAAATTGAAATATGGCAAAGTCACCGTGGGATTCAATGTCACATTCCCTTTAGCTCCCTGTTCCCTAGATGAGTTCCAATTCCAATAGGCAAGAACGAAACAAAATTCATGGTTACGTATGTTTTTATGGTCTTCTATTTAGACGATTTTCATAGTTTTCTTCATGTTTCACGCCGTAAAACGACGTTATAAAATACATTTATCATTCAAGTAATTACCTTTCATAGTGTCCGCAAAGTATCAAAAAGTACCAACTTCTGTTTTGAAGGTATAGAAATTAGTACTTTGGGATACTCTGTCGACTATATGCTTTTCCTATTACATATATTTCCATCCCATAACTTTTAATTAAAACCTGTCCGTAAAACCTTGATTTTCATATATAAGGAAAAGGGAGTTTTCAACGTCAATTACATTCTAGAATATTCCTATTGATTTATAAAGTTAAAGCCTACGGAAAATAATTAATAAGTTATGAGAAAGCTTTTAATGTCCATTTACACCGTCATCACTCTGTTTTAAGAAGGTGTAAAA
>JAQGAK010003081.1:0-16639 GCA_034696945.1 Lipothrix lubbocki
TTGACAAGGAATATTTTTAAGAAATTCACTAAATGTACTAAGACGACTTACCAAGGTGGGAATTTCAACTCCGTCCCTTTTTGCGTCATCTTCAATAACTTCCTAAATGAAAAAGGGGATTTTACTAGTCAATTTTATTACTAATATTTCGGAAAAATCAAACCATGGCCAATTTACAAATGTTCATTAAACCGAACACCTAATTACTTCAATGACAATTATGTAATTAATTTCCTTTTTTTATTTGTGCAACAAAGTCTGAATTTTGAAAAACTTTTGATCTGTCAAGATAACAGACGCAGATTTACAGGCATACCGAATATAGATTTGTGGCAGAAACACGGGCATTGTCGTCTTGAGCTTAATTAAGAAAAATATTACAGCGATTCAGTATTGTTAACTTACCAAGTTAGGCATTGTAATCCCATCATCCTCGTCATCTTGATGTCCTTCCTGTTCATTCAGATTTTTCCTTCGCTGAACGAGAAATTAATACAAAACTATGGTAATTTTTTTAATTATTATAATTTTGGAAGGAAAAATCGGACCATAAGAACACGTTCACATTCTAATAATCTATGTGAGCAATGACTTACTAAGGGCTGCGTTTCAATCTCATCGTCTTCATTTACATCCTTATCCAAGGACGCTTCACCTGAACATTCTTCCATAATTTCATTTTCATCAAGTTTGCACCGCTTGAATAGATGACGGTCTGACATAACTTTGCTGCAGTTACAGGCCGAGTAATTAGGAATATTTTCTGTCAAAAATTGGGGGTCACAATAGCGAAATCACAACGTGAGATTACTACAAATACTACAACTATTATAAATAGTACGTATATTTTGTGTAATTATCAGTAGTTGCGGTTTTCGGCTAACAACTTTTGTAGGATCTGATTGAATGCTCGAGAAAATATTTACTCTAATATTTGATTATATCTTAAATGTGCGCGTTGAGTTTCTTATAGGCAACATTGTGTGAATAGGCATGTAGGAGGGAATAATCTGATTCTATTTTCTTCTATGTATGTACATACTTGATTTAAGCGTCAAGCACAAATCAAGTCTATGCTAAACTGCTACACGACATGCGTAATGGTTTCAGCCTCTTTTTCTTTCCTTCACATTTTTTAGCTTCAGTCTAAAGTTTAGTAGAAAGATTTCAAATAATCGCGCTCTAATTTTTTAAAATTGTTATTATTAGTTTTATTACCCAGATTATGTATGCGAAAACTGAAAGAGCGATTTCTCGAGTCTTAACTAAATAAATGAGTTAATAGTGATGTACAAGTCTATAAAAATTGAAGGTTACGACTGTACAGTATGTAAAATGTGATGTGCACAAGCAGACACCGCAGTTGAAGGTTCTCAGGCGCAAAAACTAATTAGAACCAAATAGAAATATACATATAAGTTCGTCAAAGTATTCAAACAAATTTATTCACATTTCTGAACATTTGTCATCAACAACCATTTGCAAAGCTTGAGTAGAATGCTGCTGTGAAGTTTTATCGAGTTGAGTTACACTTTGGGAAAATAAAGACTCATGTTAAACTGTAATGCACAATTTATCAACACTCTATTACATACTATTACATGATAATAAATAGGTTTAAAAGTAACATTATTAGGTAGCAACATTGAACCTTTCATTTTGGGCAGTGTACTTCGTGCGTAGAGATGCTAAGTGTTCCATCACCATGTGTATCTGGTTGCAAGGTGGGATATCTACATTCAGTTCTATACAGAAGCTTAATCTGTTTCAAGTTTTAACTGCAAATGAAATGGGATATCAATACAATTTGGAACGCAGTAATTGCGGATATTTCATTTTGCATTTAGGTTTATTAGGATGGCCTATTTTGCTCCGCCGATCGCTAAATGCTATTGATGGCTGCGTTCTACAGAAGAACTGTCTCTCCCATAACTTTGCCAAAAACAAGCGTAGTGGAGTTATAATACTAATTTTCTAGCAGAAAACAGCACTTGCTTATTATTATGTACATACATATTAGGCATGTGTGCAATGTATGTATTTTTCACAAATCTGCTCATATTTTTACAATATTTGCGTACTGTTTTAGCAAATAACCTATTACATACACAGTAAGTGTGCCATCAAACTCTCATATTCCATATTTCGTGAACTTCTACTTTCAACTACCTGCTACGACTTCTAGCGGGGTGATGTTCAAACTTATTTCATGCGTTGTCGTATATTTTTAAATGCACGCCTATGCTACAGGAAAGGAAATCACGTACTTTCTGTACAGTGAATAGACCTGCATACTGAAGTGCAGTGAAACTTTTCAATCCTGTGAAAATTTGAAAAACTTATTGACCTAGGTTACAATTGTGGAAATGTCAAATCAGCAACTTTAACTTTCTTCTTCCAATTTCTTAAAAGTAAGACACCATGCAAATAATAAATTGACCACACATTTCTATTAAAATTAGAGGGCATTTTTGCTACATGTTTGTAATAGTATTAATCACATGAACTGTTATGGGCAACTTTTATCTTTTTGGCCTGAAAAGGGATAGGGACGCGACCTGCAATTTATACATCAGTGATAAAATGGGATAAATACTGTTAAATTGACGTTTTCAATCTATTTCATTTGATTCTTATATTTCCAATAATTCCCTATGGGGCTTTGGAAAACTTTAATTCCCCTCATTCAAAATTAGGCTCGGTATCAAACATCCCTCGGATCAGAATCGAGTTTTCTCCATCACCCAAGCTACAGTTAGAGTCAACCACGAGTAAATTACGCGAAACGAAAATGGAAATGGTTTTGTAGGATACTCCACCGAGTTGGTTCTAATTGCAGGCAAAGTTAGGAAATTAAAATTTTAATTGAAGAGGCTGAACTATACGAAACAATTGAACAATAACGTATCGTACTAACTGCAGCTACATGTAAAGTATATTATTTATTGAACTTGACCAGAATAATGCTGCCAGATGCACTCGGATTCCGAGAACTGCATTTGTTTTCAGGGTCTTGTTCTAGTCATTTTATAAAACTAGACTTGAGCGTAAAATGCTCTCGTTTTTCATGAGCTATATTAGTTTTCACTAGTCTTATTGTAACATTGTGTAATATGCAATAATATCACATGTAAATTAATTCTAGACAATCGGAAATATTATGGGTTTACCTGCTCGTTGGAAAATGCCCTGCCTGGACTGCAACCATATGCACAACTAATTGTAAGTTACTCCTTTGCTATAAAATATTTTGCACAATTTAGGGTTTTAAAATTTGTCATACTATAAACAGAGTATATACCGGATTCCGAGTATAAAATTACCTTTGAGCTGATCTCTTGAATATTGGTAAATTATTATACATTACACCTCGAAAATAGTCTGATGTCGCATTTTAGCTAGTTTTTTAGGGTCAGCGCCCCCGGGGGCGCGGACCCTGATGTAATGGTGCATGTCCGTAAGTCCGTACGTCCGTTCATCCGTACGTCCGGTTGTCCAGTTGCACGATAACTCAATAACCCGTGGTCCGATTCTGTTCAAACTTTGTACAGTTAGCCTTCAGGCATAAAGCGTGGATGAGTTCGAAGATGGGCCAAATCAGGCCTACCGTTTTGGAGTTACCCGGGTATTTTACTTCCGGTTGCACGATAACTCAATAACCCGTGGTCCGATTGTGTTCAAACTTTGTACACGTAGTCTGTAGGCACAAAGCTTGGATGAGTTCGAAGATGGGTCAAATCGGGCTACCCGTTTCAGAGTTACTCGGGTATTTTGTTAAAAATCAACTGTTTTTGTTGAGACTTGGTATGCATAGTCTCCTGGCATATTACTTTAATTATCTCACAGTTCAACCGAATCGGGTCATATGTTTCGGAGTTACCAGGGTATTTTGTTAAAAATTAACCGTTTTTGTTGAAACTTGGTATGCATAGTCTCCAAGCATATTACTTTAATTATCTCACAGCTCAACGAAATCGGATCAACCGTTTCGAAATTATCCGGGTATTTTGTTAAAAATGATCTGATTTTGCTGAAATTTGGTATACATAGTCTCTAGGCATATTACTTCAATTATCTCCCAGTTTAACCGAATCGGGCTAACTGTTTCGGAGTTACCCGGGTGTTTTTTTTTAAATAATCTGATTCTGCTAAAATTTGGCATACAAAGTTTTCAGACCTAGGGCATAGAATATTTCAAAGTTTTGACGAATCGGTTGAAAATTGGAGTTACCCGGGTATTTCTTACAAACTTTATCCGATTCTGCCGAAACTTAGTGTATGTAACCTCCAGGCGTAGGCAATGGATAATTTGAAATCGAAGCAAATCGGTTGAACATTTTCGGTGTTACCCGGATTTTGAGAAAAGTATCGATCAAAATGACATGTATTTGTTGTAAATTTAAAAAATAACTCGGGATGATAAATGCTGTAATGGTTTTAAACGTTGACGAGTCCGCTAATAAACAACTGGGTAATAAATAGCTGGCGCTGCCCCTTCGCAGTAGCACCCCTTTAGGGAGTGCCATAAATCGTTGCGAAGCGACGATTTTTTCTGATGTCTTCCGTAAATATCTTCCTCTCCACAACTTTAAGAACAATATTGCTTGCTGGGTAGCAATTTGGACAAGGGAATGTACCGTATGTTTTCAGCTCAAATATTGTCTACCAAAATGTACAAATGGCAATTACGAAATTGTGGTAACGCATCTAATCGTATTGGTCTCGTATTGACTACCTTTGATTTGATTGGGAATGACAATTCCTGGAAGAAAAAATTTATTTCTTCGGTGACGTGGCCTCCGAAAGTTTTATCCCTAGCGTCATTTATCAGCAAAGTCAAATGACAAAATGCAAACCCTTTTAAAAATAGTTTAAAATAATTTGCATTCAGAAATGTTTCTGGTGTTAGTTCAGCAGTGGCTTTCAAAACTTGAAGGAACATAAAGAAATTTAAATGTGAGAACATGCTTAATAGACTCGATTTGTAATAACAAACGAAATTTATGATGGGAAGTCTGATTATTAGTATATTGCCAAATTAAAACTAAATGAAAATTATAGCGTTCCTTTTTTTATTATTTATTGTTCAACCAACCTAAAGTAAACGTTAGCCAACATCAAAGTAAAAAAAAACAATTTTCTAGATAGGAAGTTGCTTTTGTAGGAAGGAAGTTTGTATTGCAAATTCGAAAAATATGTGAGTTAATTTATACTTGACCATTTTTAGATAACCTCTGCATTTTTCCAAAAGTATGAATGTGTACAGTTTTATTATCTAGCTTTTCTTTGTATTCTGAACTAAAAGGCTTTTATTACAACATTACAAAAGTTGTACATATAAGCACAATTTGATTTTGATGGCTTCAAACTACATAAAAGCTTTTAAAGGACGTTGATTTACTGTCAAGCAGAAAGCAATCGGCGCCAAAATCAATTATTCATTTCTTCAAGGCGACAAAAAAACAATATTCTACATTGAACTAAAGAAACATAATTAGAAATTCTACCTCGGCAACCTATACATTTCATTGATCGGTATAAAGGTGATCTTATAAGATCACAAATTTATTGTAAATCGGTCCCTATACACTGAACTCTCGCTATAAGAGAACGCTATAAATCAACAAAATCAGTCTTATATAGGAAATCTCCTATAGAGAAAGCTAGTATGCATATAACAAGCGTTTTAATTAAAATTGAAACTTCTCCCATCTTGCAATTAATAATAAACGATGCTAGAGCTAACATGAATAAATAGAATGATCAAATTTACAAGGCACATCTAACAATTTTCATGGAACGTCGCTCAAGTGTCATGAAGATAAGGATTTGGTTATACAAAATAGAGCTTACATGGGTAGCGCCCGAAACCACAAAATGAAGTGTTTTAAACCTGTACGGATTTAATCAAAACATTATCGCAAAGATCGAGTGGTTACTGTAGGCGATTTGTAGCACAGCACACACGCATAACCTACAATCCAAAACAAAACTATGAATAGGACGTAAATAATGCGTACATTAAAATATTCAACGACTCGGTTACTTACGCTAGAAAATTTATCTGAGCAACCTAATTCTGTCCTTGAATTGGCAATTCGCACATAGACACATCGCTTTTCTTTTACTGAGACCTTACAAGTTTTAACAACAACATTCCGACTACGTCTAAACACAAAAACCCAAATAATTTTTTATATCTCTGACTGGCGTATTTTTATTCATTCGAAATTTTTAATTTGATACAAAATGTTGGGACCACTGGCTCGAAAATATATTTTCAAGGGATATCGGCGGGCAAGTTTCTTTCGAATTATTCCATACCGCTGAAATCTACGTACAAAAACATTGAACGAAATGACGGGAATGTACGACCGCTTCGTATTTTATTTCACGTGGACGGGCATTATGATAGGTCTTAGCTGGGTTTGGTGGCAAATCTATAATGCATCCCAATGGATGAATCCAACGGAAACTCAGAGGGTGTACTATTTTTTTTCGCTGGATTGCGGTCTCGTCAGTACTTTCCTAATGGTGCTGTGGGCGGATAGAAAACTCTTTACGAATGAACTATACTCGTGTCATTGGATGATTGTCGATTTCGCCATCAAGTTTAAAAGTAAGGAACTGTTTTCATTAGACTTTATTTTGTGTATCCTTAAATGATTTTATCGATTGTAAATGTTAATATGCGTATGTACATACTGAAAATTTTTGAAGAAAGTCATATGACTAAGGAGAAGCGCCTGACGCATTGGCAGCAAATAAAAGCAGACAAGCCGGGTTTAGGTATGATGATTTTCTACCACGGGAACAACGTCATAAACCTCCTGGCCGTACCCGTTATATTTCTACATCCAAAACTGCCATTGCTACTCACATCTTTGGCCGATTTGCCACTCTGGTTGTACATTCCAGTTCAATGCTTTCACGTTTATGTCTTCCTTCACTTTGTTTTTGCAAATGCTGCCTGCTTGTTCGTATTATTCTTCCCCCTGTTGGAAGCGTTGGATATGGCGTCAGTTCTGCTGAGTCAATTGAAGTAACTACATACAGTTTTCCAATTTGTACAAAATTTCTCCAATATAGTTAAAAATATACAGCGAAAACTCTTTATAACGGCGTCCGAATGAAATGTGCTTTTGATTTTTCTAGCTTGAACCTTCCAAACCACCGCGTGGATGACTCTGCGCGTAACCCCGTTGTTTTTATGAAAACCATTCGGGAACTCCAGGTTATTTCGGATTTTGTAACGCATGTGTACTGTCCAGTCGTTGCACCCGCCGTGAAGTGGATTTGCTTATTTATCGTGATTTACAGCATTTTCATCTGCATAAGATTTGGAGGTTTGATGGGACAGATAATGCTTTTAGTCGGAGGCGGGATTTTCTTTTTACTCGTAAACAGTCTATCTGCTTGCGCTGCAATTCATGACCTCTCTAAAGAAATGCTGTATAGCTGGAATTCCCGAAACCCCACTTGTGAAAAAGTTTCTTCGAAGTGTCAAGCCATTGGGATATAGAATTGGCTCAATGTACATGATTGATAAAGGGATGATTATTACAATGTTCCACACCGTGCTAACTTCTGTCGCCGATTTATTGGTTGCAACGTGAAGCCTCACATGTAAAGAAAATATTAGTTATTGCACACTAGTTTTATCTATACACCGGACTCACGCTATAAGGGATCTCCATATAAGAGAACTCTCTCTGTAAGAGATCCTTTGGGCCAACACATCATATATAGTTATATGCATACTAGCTCTCTCTATTTATAGAGAGAATTTCTATATAAGAGGCAGATTTCTGTGATTTATAGCGTTCCCTTTTAGCGAGAGTTCAGTGTACTTGGTATGACCACGCGTAATTTATCATTCTGTTGTATTGTTGTGTGTTATTGTGTATGTAGTAACGTTGTATTTAAGCTACATATTTGTATGTATATTGGACTCATGGGTCGATTTCATCAACTGCAGTTCACCAAAATCACAGGCAAGTGGTTCATCATTTCACTAATCACAATCACAATCGAATATTATTTACAAACTCAACATTGCCAATAATTACTAGAAGCTCTTTATGCAAAAATTTATGTTGCACTCAACCGTGGTTAATTCGCGTTACCAATCAATATGTGCATCGGTTGTGTGGACTGGTTGAACCTTCTGCATTTTACGACACAATTTCCGCTGTTTTTAGGTCAGAGACAATTTACTCTGAATTTTGTGGTCCAATCATTCTTGTTGCATTATGTTAAAAAATATTTAAAAATCAAATTGTAAGTGTGTTAAAAGGCACTGAAAACACGAACTACGAACTAGAACGCACATTTTAAAATCAAAAATATTTAACGTTTATCAAATGACAAATTTTTCACAATATACACTTTGTAGTTGTAGAAGGTAATGTTATGAGAACATAGTCGTTGGTACTGATATTTATTACATTAGATTAATTAAGTTCAAACAGTATACGGAAATAAATAATTTTTTTATAAAAATACACTTAAATACAAAACGGGAAAAGTTACACCAGCAAAAAAATTAAATACGAGAAAATCAAAATAAACATCTGCAAATAGCAATAAAATTTACTAACTCTAATAAATTCAGTTAAAATTTGAAGTACCAACACATAGGCAAAACGTTTTTAATAGTGAAAATAATAAATGACCAGGATGTCCATGTCCGCAAATATTTTTTTTATCGGTCTTCATCTTCATCATCGTTTTAATGGAACCCTATAATTTTCTTTCATTTGCCGTGACGCAGCCCTTTTATCTGCAAATGGCCAGTGATTCTTTGACAACGTGTTTTATCTTTGTATGCAAAAAAATCAGATTATTGGCGGGCTCTAAGCTTGTGTAACCGAGAAGAAACTGCTCCAAAACCCTTTGGGCCTTGCCAAGTTAAATAGTTGATGACTCTGTCATGGCTTACACGATTTAAATCGGTTTTATTATAATATTTATTTTCAGCGATTCAAATAATGTTAATCGGTGCATTTTTGCATGTTAAATTACATGTCATACATCAGCTGTTACATCCTGTGCTCAAACATTTAAACAAAGTTGTACAAATTTCGTTCACAATTGTCACGTTTCCATTTATTACGTCAATAAAAACAAAATACAAATTTTGCAAACTAAAAAACTCAAAATGCTAATTGGGGCGATAAGAAGACGTCCAGTCCTTATCTAATAGTGCATGTTTTGATTTATTTAATTCTTAACATCAATAAATCATCGTTAGGATAATTGGAAGCTTAATTCAGCCAGACATTGCAGAAGTCCTGTTACGATGCCCATATTTAATTTTTAAATATTGCACTAGTGCACTCATTCCATCCACGAATTCCTCACAAATAGGCTCTACTTGGTCAGCTGGTAATATAAATCCAGTTTCTCCTAACTCAAAGGCAAGAGTTATAGGGGTTTTGAGAACTCCTTTAACCCAATCCATACTCGAGCCGGAACAGATTCCTGCGAATTTAGAAATTTAGAAGCAAAACTGATTTATACTCTTTACTCACTAAAATTGGTCTCTTTTAAAGGAATTCTCCTATATAGAGAGCGCTTGTATATATATATTTCACAAAGAACCTCCTCTCTTATAGGAAGGTTTCTTATTGGAAGGTTTCTTATAGGAAGGTTTCTTATAGGAAGGTTTCTTATATGAAGGTTTCTTATATGAAGGTTTCTTATAGGAAGGTTTCTTATATGAAGGTTTCTTATAGGAAGGTTTCTTATAGGAAGGTTTCTTATAGGAAGATATGTTTTACGGAGGTCTCTGATAGGTTGAATGTGTCAAATATTAAGAATGTTACCAAATATGTTTGGGACAGTTCCAACTTCATATATTGATCCGCGTCGTTTTGAAATTGCCTCAGCAACGGATTCACCAATGTTCAACTTTTAGATTTTTAACAAAATATTGACAATAATAAGTACGAAAGTAAATTTTATAACTAAATGCCAAAAGGACGCATAGGTGAAAATAAAAATAACTTCAAAAGCATATTAAATATCATAATGTTCTCACTACAAATTTACCAATGTCCGTTCTCCAGGATAATGTTTAAAGGTGTTTCCATAGGGAAGTAGGATCTTGTTACTGAAGCTGTGCACAGTTATGTACAATACAAGATGGCGTCGGATGCGTTTAAGGAATTTAGCATAATAATGTGTTTCAGGCTCTGAAAATGCATACGGTCCAGCGTAAATCTGTTCGTCGCACGGATCGCTAGAGGCTCCACCTTCTATATACGGGGAAATAAAACATTGGTTCAGTAATTCAGTAATAAATCGTCGTTCCAGAAGCAATACATATAACTATCTCCACAGTAGCTAAAATGCACAAGACTGAATACGATTTCCGAACATTTTTTTTAAAGTTTGGAATGAAAAAGTGACTATCTTCGTCATTAGTAGCCGCAGTCATTCATGCGTAGATAGTTATATTTGTTTTCTTTTAAAATTAAAAACAGATTTAAAAAACATTATTTAAAAATAGAGGTTACTGCATAGTCGTAATTCTAACCATTCCAATGGTATCCAAAATTACGGTTGGGATCCGCACCGAAACATCTGCCGTAGGGTTTGCGCGTTTTTCTCCACATACGATCCTAATTATATTTCATTTTCAAGCAAAATATCAATAGTTATACACTGAACTCTGGCTATAAGAAAACGCTATACATCACCAAAATCGGTCTCGTATATAGGAATTCTCTTATATAGAGAGAGCTTGCATGCATATAACTATGTATGATAAGTGGACCTAAAGGATCTCTTACCGAGAGAGTTCTCTTATATGGAGATCTCTTATAGCGAGAGTCCAGTGTATTACTGTTTAAACTTTTGAATTTTTAGGGCAATTTAAAAAACATTGATCCAATATAAATCTTACAGTAGTGTGAGTATATTCGTATCCATCTGGATTGGCCATAGGCATAATGTACCAATCAAATTGGTCAATGAAACTTTTGTATTCCGGCGTCAGGAGCTTCTCCACGAAGTAAAGGGCAGCCGTATTTGTAATCCATTCTCTGGCATGTATATCTATTATTTTAAACGGAATTTAGGAATATTGTTTAATTTAATAGTAAAACATTTTATATATTTAAATAATAATTAAATATTTATTTGTATATATAAATTTAATTGTCTTGTTATGAATAGTAAAAGCGCCAATAAATTATTTTAACAATATTTTTGTAGTTGAAGACATTGAGGCGTCAGACAGAAATATTTTACTGACAGTACTTTTGTAATATAAAAAACTTAGCGACGTCATTAAATCAAAATTGTACTCCATAAAAATTTACTGCATTCATAAAGTTAATGTGCCAATGCTACAGTAATTTTTATAAAATATTAAACTATAGGTACAAAACATATTTTAAACATACTTGCAGATATCCAAATCGCCGGTTTTCGTCTCAACCCCGTTTTGATTTTCAACACTAATAACCTCCTTCTCTCGTAGGATTGTCCAATTGGAAGCAACTTTACAATCCCAGGATTTTCATTCCTTGTTTGGTGCATTGTAGAGTAAATGGCGTCTAATGTGATGTTCCCATTCCATTTCGATCTCGCAAATCTCCCTAAGGGACTTTTTTCCTCCGCATCAATGAGACTTGAAATAGCGAAGAATAACATTGCAGTTTTATTTGAATTGTAAAAACATTATTTAAAGTTATTTTATTCAATGACGTAATATTTTCATTTACAGTGAGCCAACCTAAGGAAATGAATTTTTTGAAGATAATTCAGCGAAATTTCCAACTAATTTTAAATAGTTTTTCAGCTTTTGATTTTATTATGTGTAAAAAAAACTTTACAAACCCAACTCACGATTGCAAATTAGGAATAAAATCCTTCACCCCCATTCCCGATTCCTTTGCCTCGTTCACAAGTTTGTCGCGTAGATTAGGCGGAATCAGTACATCTGCAGAACGTCCCACGGTGGTTGGTCCAGTCCAAAATGTGACCTTGGGAAATTGAAATATGAATTCTTATTTCGGTTTTAAATCGTTGTTTTAAATCACCCTCTTTGAATGTTCCTTTATTGTATCCAAAATAACTTTCTTTGAAAAAATGTATAAAAAATTCAATTTTTTTGTTTAAACTTACAAGTAAATTAGAACAATTAAAAAAAGTTCTTTAATTTTTGAATCATAAAAAGTTAAAAAAAATAAAAATAATTTATTTCCTAATATAAATTAGAATTTAAAAAACTCTAATTTCAAATCCCGAGAATCAGTTTATTAATATTACTTACGCCGCGCCCTTTCCAACTTTTTAATTGGTCCAACTGGTTTTGATTGTATGGGGTAATGCGTTCTACAGCAAAATTGTCATAACGGACTTTGTCCGCGTTTACGAATGCAGTCACGAACACCGTAAAAAGAAATATTGCCCCAAATTTCATTTGATCAGCCATCAGTAATTATTCAAAAATTAAGAACGAAAATCAACACTTAAATTCTATCAAAATTAAACCAAAGATATTTCGAATAGCAAAATTTTAAATTTAACAACTTTATAGTTATTTACATACTACTGTGTTGCAAATTCAGGAGAGATGCTTGGATCTTTACGCGCAACTAAAGTTAAATTGAAGATCAAGATCAATAACACAAAAAGTTCAAAGTGAAAATAAAATTAATTTCACGGCACATGGAAAAACGAAAATCCATAGCTCAAAATAATAAGCTTTAGGATATTTTAATGAAACGATAAAATTTAAGTGATAAATAATTGGTAATATGACAAAAGTATCAAAATATGCTAAAACTACTAGCTATTGTGTCAAAACAGATTTAGTTTTTTACGATTGAATATAAACTAACGATAAGTGTCTAATTGTCTTACAAAGTTTTATAGGTGATTATGCTGATCGTTAAAAATAAATTCGAGTTAAGGGTTTTATTGCGGAACTAACAACGAACGATTTATTTTCAAAGGAATTTAGATTTAAAAGGAAATCAAAAATTGATTATATCGTCGGCTAAACATGAAAATATGCTATAATTATTTTTAAGCCATAGCGTTACGAAAATTTTAGCACCTTTTCATGTTTAACCGACGATATATTGCTGCGACGTAATTCAGTGGAGACTCGCTATAAAAGCCCGCTTTATAAAAGCGGAATCCTTATAACGGCTACAGTTCTTTTTGCATAAGGAAATAATTTACATGACTCTCGCTTTAGGATAACCAAAAATGTAAATCACCATAATTATTCTCTTTTAAAGGAATTCTCTTTAGAACTCTTATATGTATATAACCATATATATAACTTGCAAGCCCAAAGGATCTTTTATAAAAAGAGTTCTCTTATCAGAAGATCTCTTATAGCGAGTGTCTGGTGTCTTGGATTTTGTCACGAAACTAAAGCCTGCTTGCTAGAAATTTGATTCGTATTCTTGTATTTCCAGCTACGATTCAAAAATGTCCACCCCCGATACCAGTTTTATGCTTTGGAGACCCATGTAATGATCAAGATCAGTATAAAGCTTGCCTGGACAGGAATCGGGAATGCTGCGGCACTGTATGCCCTGAAGGAAAATTAAAGCGATGCTACTGACAAACAAAACCATTTGAGATTTTGCAGTTGAAATTATTTTGTTTTATGAATTATGAATTTAATCGAAGAATTATGCATTTACATTGTAGGATTCCATAATATTTTTATATCGAACGAAATAAAATATGATCAATTCGGTCAACATGAATGTTGCTTTCATACCAACAAGTGCGAAAATGCAGTTCCTTCGTTTTTGTTCGTGCCTAAAATATAATTTTTTATGCGAATAATTCATTCATCCTATAACGAGGTAAATGAAATTTTTCCGATCTACCTGCTAAAAGTGTCTCAAACGAGCTTCTTGAAAGTTTTAAGGAAATGTTTACAAAATTCAGCAACCTTTGGCATTAAAAATGTATGCATAAATATTTTGGTGATTTAAATTTGTATTACATTTATTTTATTATTATTATTAAAATCATAACAAAACTGTTATCCAGTTGCCGTTGGAGATTTAGTGACTTTTCTTTTTAGTGCGTCCTGATGCTGCTTACGTTGGTTCCTGACTCAAGTAAATAAACTCGCCCGCCCTCTACGTTTTTCAATGTTAAACCAACGCCACGCGTGTTTGAACAGCAGGGAAATTTGTACTGCAAAACAAAGCATACATACTGCAAAATCCCAAATGGTAGTGGTGTATTATAGTTTAGCAGGTGAACATGATTCCAAAAATTGATAATAATTGCAATTACAAGTGTAAGCACCTGGAATATTTGATGGGTAAATAGAATTAATTAAACGATCCATTATAAACACTATTTTTATTATTGAATATTGACTTTCAGGAAATTATTTGATTTAAATTAAAGTTATTCCTAAATTATCTGCAAAGGAAATTTAACATTTTTAATTTAATTTAATAATTTCGAATTTAACATTTATTTGTTTTAGAATTCACCTTGGAAAATCATCACCTTGTCATTGGACCGGAATTGGTGGAAAAACTACTGCTTTCTTTCGCTTCTTCTTTCTATGAATCAGTCGATCCGGATGAACCCAAACCAGTCGAAAATCAAACAAGCGAGCAGAAATTAGACGACTCTGAAATTTCACAGAAGTCAGTAGCAACGGAAACGAAAGTTGAACCACAACAGGTTGCCCAAGCGGTGGAACTACCTTGCTCATGGCCAGAGTGCAAGAAGAAATTTATTTATTTGAAAGAACTAGAGATTCATTTGAAGAACCACGCACAAGGGAAATTGTTCGACTGCAGTTATTGCGGTAGACAGTTTCAGAAATCACGTTTGTTGAAAGTGCACACTCGGATTCACACTGGAGAAAAGCCATACAAATGCACTCTCTGTCCAAAATCTTTTTCTCAACGGATTACTCTGACAAACCACTTGAGAATTCATTCTGGAGAAAAGCCATACAATTGTAATCTTTGCTCGAAATCCTTTGCTCTACGAGTTTACTTACGCAAACATATAATGACTCATACACGAGAAAAGAAGTACAATTGTCAAATTTGCAAGAGGTCCTTTGCTCAGTCAAGAACTCTCCAAGTTCACAAGAGAATTCACGCCCATGATTTAGAGATTCCGCCCAGGATCCCTGAAAAAGAAGTTGGAATGAGAGAAGCGCCAAAATTGCTGGCTAACAAACCATCTGACAAGCATTCTTCGACGTGTCAAGAATGTCAACTTGTGTGTCTATCATTGAAAGACCTTTGCAGACACAATTCGCATGTTCATAATTTGCCAAAAATTATTTTGTTCCGTCTTTGAATTCCTGTGCCCTTTGACGATTTAGTTTATTGATTGTTGTTAATTCGGCAGGAAAGTAAGTCTGAATACGTTTGTCGTCGTTTTTATAGGATAGAAACATGTCAAGAATTATTTCGTGTTACAAAAATTATAATGTATTCTAATTTTGTTCAATTTTCTCATTTAAATAAGTGAATTTATTCACATTATTGATAAACGCGTTTGTTATAGAATATTATCACTGAATTCAGCCAAAAGTATGTATTTAAATTATAAATTTATTGTAATAATTCACGTTACTGTAATTGTTTGTTAATAAGGCGAATATAAAGAGTTTAATATTATAGAGAATATAATGATTTTACAAAATAAAATTATTTTAATACTTTTCTGCACGCTATTATAAACACACAAATGGATAATTAATTAGTTTCAACTTTTAGACCTTTAACCATTTATTTTACGGATACATACTTGTTTTGTATTACTTACAACACAATGCAATTGACTGTTTGCAGTTGAGTTAATAGAAACGCATCACTAGGAAACTTTAAAATGTTTTAATAAATTAAAGCATGAGATAAATATAAATGTACGAAGTTGGGGTTTGATTTGATTAAAGATTTAGTAAGAATGTGACCCTTATATAATTCAATGGTGCTTTTCTGTAATAATAATTATAATATCCGTTTTATTGTAATTGTACGCTAAATAATCATTTAATTATTACTAGATTTTATATATTGTGGACACTGTAGAGTAACTAAAGCTATATGCAATTTGTCTTTCTTCAGTTTACACATATCAGTTTTCATTAGTGCTAATTAAAAATTCTTTTACAATTTTTATAAAGACATATGTGTAACGTAAACAATAGCTATTGTTGCATTTACTATTTTGTAAAGTAAATAAAGCTATTTAGACTTGACTATGTTAATGTTTACAAATATTGGTTTGAATGCTTTGATAATGTTAATTTATTTCTAAAGGTGCTACAGTACAGTACAATGCAATTCTAAATTATTAGTTTTGAAAATTCCAGATTTATTTTTATTCAAACTCCCGCGGTGTCTTTATACAAAATTATTACCAAGGATTAACATTATGGATGGATTTCGACCGTAGAAATGTTTTTAGCTAACGGCAAAGAAGTTATAAATATCTTGATTTTAGAAAGGTTAAATTTTTAACACAGGGTTCCTGACTCCGAAATAAAGAATGATACATTGAATTTAATACTATAATAATAATAATAATAATAATAATTTATTGTCTTTAACGCACATACACAATTACAACACCCATGAAGTGTAATTACACAAAGTAAATACGACTAGGTCAC
>JAQGAK010003082.1:0-16633 GCA_034696945.1 Lipothrix lubbocki
AAACCGAACTTGACCTGAACTTGAACTTGTCAAGTTCACTGTCAAGTTTTACTTGAACTTGAGAACAGCTCTGTTCAGGAATATTATGATTTTTGAAGCTTCCCAGTTAATTTCATGATTCCTGTTTCTGGTTAAATGTGTAACAATGGCTGACTCCTTGTATTGGCGTCGGCGAACATATCCTTGATGCTCTTCAAGCCGTTTCGAGAGAGGTCTTCCAGTTTCACCAATATATACTTTGTCACATGATCGACATGGAATCCTTCATAGCTCACGACGGAGTGAAAACGTTTTTGATGCAGTTGCAACTCGTATTCAACCGTTCTGGAGTATCTGGAGCACTGAAAGCTACAAAATCTGACAAAATCATTTGTTTACCCCACAAGAGATGGAGTGAGACGCATTTACACCATTGTGTAACCATTTTAATCCTAAACACCAACTTAACTAAGAGCCAGGCAACACTGGTGCAGATCAACGTGTCATGTACTACCTATTTGTGTTTACTGTAATCTTATGTATATATTTGTATATTTGACAAAATTTTGAATTAAAATATATACAGCAGCATATTACAGGACAATGATGTCTTGGGATGAAAATAACTGATGCGAATTAAGGCTGATTTTCATAAACAATTCAACCGAATTTAATTTTAATTAATAATACATGGCATTTTCATTCCTAAACTTCGGTTTCGAAGATTCATGTAAATTCCGTGTTATCATCACACTTTCCACTTTCACACGTTATTCAGCTATTAATAAGCGAAATGGGTTGCCGGATCCGTCAGGGCCAAATTTACCACAACCTCTGGTGTAACTGGTCCATCTGAAATAAAGGCGATATAATATAATGAAAAAACAAAATATGACACGAGCAATTACGAAACTGAAATTACCCAGAGCGAACCAATCAGTATTTCCAGCGTCCTTCCTTGCTGCTTTAATTGCATTCTTTATTGCAAACAAGGCCGCCACTGACAGGCAAAGCGGTGGCTCCCCAGTAGCTACACATTTTGTACTGATAATTAATTAATTTCAATTAAAGTTGAGATGATATTGAAATGAAATTCATTACTGAAGATTACCTTTGGAACGCAGTACGCCGAAAGGATTTGGGGCATTCCTCATTATAACAATATTTAGCTCCTCAGGAATGCATTTAGGAAACGGCACTTTGTATTCCTACACCAAATTGGACAACTTAATACATAATGACAGCAAATAAGTTAGCTTTTACAGGAAGTATGTGTAATTGTATTCACCCATGTGTTTTTAGTGAGAAGTTTGCCGGTCGCTGGATCAAACACAATCCGTTCTTCCGTCCACAAACCTAAGCCCATAACAAGTGCTCCCTCTATTTGTCCAATGTCAACTTCTGGGCTCAAGCTTTTCCCAGCGTCTTCGATTAGATCAAGTCGTACAAACTGCAAAATGTACTCGCCAAAGTAATAATACGTAATAATTGTACTCACAATAGAGAAAATTAACAACTTTTCAACAAGTCGTGGAGAAACTGGTTGTTGAACGTATAATACAAAATGCTTACTGCTTACCTTAAACTCTCCGGTAAGAATATCAACTTCTACCTCGACCAGATTGCAGCCATAAATATCGTAAGGTTTAACGTCTTCGTCGTTCTTACTGTACCTGTAGAAGTGTAGAGTTCCATAATTAAATATAGTGGGATTATTGTAAATGAATTACTAAGTACATATTGTTAAAACTCGCTCTGAAGGAATGCCAGAGCTATAGAGGGTCGTAATTAATCATTGGAAATCCTGGGTATACCAAAATATGAAGTATTAGCAACGTTACTTTTAACAACTTACATATATGTTCCTCTCATATCAATGGCATCCTTGTGGCATTTATTGACCAATTCTTCCCATGTCGGGTCACCCAACTCCTTCCTAGCAGGAGCCATTCGTTCCTTTATTTGCTGGCATGCTTTCATTGAGGCCTAAAAATTAAATCAAAATTCAACTAATAATAATAACTTGAAATAAATATGACCATGTGTTAATAATATCTGTAATAATGAAAAACCTACAAAGCAGACGAGCTCACTGGTAATCGCCCCTCCAGTGCAGTCGCTGTTTGCTCCCACCAGATTATTTGATGGCTTTACGGCAATTTTCGACAGTGGAATCCCAAATTCATGAGCAACTGTTTGCGCCACCTGGAAATTCCCCCATTACAGTTCACATCATTCATAAGAGTGAATATCAACTTCGTTCGACTGAGATCGACTATTAAAAACCTTGGTATTAATGCCCTGACCGCACTCGACTCCTCCATGACTGACGGAAACAGTGCCATCTTGATGATGTATTGCTACGTATGAAGTGTACTTCGTTCCGTGGAACGGCTGCAAGTATCTCATAGGAACCATGGAAATGCCCCTTTTTCTCCATCTGTTGGTCTACAAATTTAAAATCCCGCATTACGACTTTGAATTAAAAAGTCTGCTTTAATATTTGAGTTATTGCGATCACCCTGTTAAACTCCTCAACATATTCTTTTCTTTTAACGTAATCAGCGACTTTCTTCATTTCTTCAAACAAATTTGGAACCAAGTTTGTACCCTCGAAAACCGCTCCAGGATTTTGCTTCCCCATGCAGAACAAAAGTGGATCACCAGGTTTGAGGATGTTGGCAAGACGAACTTCTAGGGGGTCTTTGTTTAGTGCATCCGCAATGTGCTCCATTAAGTTCTCAATTATAGCAATCCCTTGAGTTGTACCTTGCAAAGCGTTATAAAAACAATTAAAAATTTGTGTTTGTGTCTCGTACGATTGCAAACGCTATCGAAGGTGACATACCTGGTGCCCGACACCAAGTATTAGCATGAGTGTGTGTGAATACTCGTCCAGGATGAAGACTCCATCCGTTAGCGTTGTAGCAACTTTGCATAAACATGATGGCAAAAATAGACGTTGCATCTAGATCAGATGATCCCGGATCGCAAATCACTTCGGCTTTCAAAGCATCAATTTTACCGGTGTCGTCAAATCCAACCTTAAATTTAAATTTATAGATTTTAAAACGTTTTCTAGGAGCCGGATGAAATGGATCTCGTCGGCGAAAGACCTTAAAGTACCAACTGCCCCAAGTGCCAGTTCTTCATGTATGTACCAACGCGGGAACGCTCAAAATTCTAAAGTAAAAAAGTACGACAAATGTTCTTCATTAATCTCAGTACTTCTCATCCCATATGTGAAATTGATTTTTTCTTGATTGGCGTTAATGGATGATTGTTGTTCGCGCAATTGACCTTGGAAATACATACGAATCAGGGAACAACACACTCTCCTCCTCCCTGATTGCGTACCTATTTTCAAGGGGAAACTGTCCGTTTCCATTGTTGATGCTTGGTCTTTTATACGTAGTAGGGGGCATGCGGAGTTCTTACTTAATTGGTATGTTTAGACATTAGCTCAAAGAGGCTTTTGGTACATTAAGACATTAGCCACGCGTGAAGTTGGTACTTTCAGATCCTTCGCCGACGATCTGTTGCGTCCGACGAATCAAATGGAACGATTATATGATTGAATGGCCCAAACTACCAACTTACTTCATAATCCACGTGGTATGGAAGTCGTGTGCCCATCATCTCCATACCATCTTCCATTTCTAGAACTATTCTCACAGGTTGTCTTGTCACGTGCGAAGCCACTGCTGCAGCTACAGCTACATGTGTAGATCTATTTATTTTAGCTCCGTAACCACCTCCCAAGCGTTTCACATGCACATCAATTCTGAATTTTAGACAAACCAAAGGCAAATGTTTATTTATCCTTCATGACTTTTACACATTTTTGCACGAGCATGCCTGACTTTGTAAGTGTGACGAATATAAAATAATAGCGTACGAATTGTTAGGCAAACCCAGTGCAGACGCCACCATTCCTTGGACATGATCCATCCACTGTGTAGCACTAAACACCGTGTATCCATCTTCTTTTGGAACAACCAGGGTAACGTGATTCTCCATGTGCATATGAGCTTGCCCACCTATTCTAAATGTCCCTTGGATATTGTTTTCAGATTTCCCACTTGGTTCTGAAATTTAAAACCGACACAGATTTTACTAAAAATGCATGGATATCTGTTATATGTGTGTACATACTAATTATTATTGTTCGCTCGTTTCAATTGGAAGGAATTCAAACCTGTTGCTGATTTAATACACATGTCTGATGGATACAAGACATCAGTCTGAAATGTCCCCTCTTTCTTGGCTTTCTCCACTGCGTCAACAATGCTTACAATTGGTTTTTGTATATTTTCGTATTCCACTTGCACTTTCTTTGCTGCTAAAAGCGCTGTTTGTCGGTTTTGGGCAACAATCAAGCCCAAGGCTTGTCCAGCAGAAGAAACGGTCTTCTCGGCAAAAACCTGTGCAGATTTGCCATTAATGGAATTTACAACAAGGTTTGCCAGCATTTATAAACTGACACGAGACTAAAACTGGAGGGCGTAAAGATATTACCATTTGATGTCCAGGCATAAAGGAACCTTCGTAAAAGGCATTCTTCCCTGGAATATCCTTTGCTCTTATGAATGTGATGACTCCGGGAATTTTCTGTATTCCAATATAAGAATTTAATAAAATCATAATCGTAATTATATGATATGATTGACTTTGCTATACCAATGCATCGGTCGCATCCATGTTTTTAATGGTAGCATTTGCTACAGATGACAGCACAAAAGCCCCAGCAAGTTCCCCTTGTTGGTGCGGGATGTCATCTACGTATTGAGCTTCCCCTGTAATCAAAATCAAAAACAAATGTTGGAGTAGTGCGCTAATTTTAGTCGTAATAATTTTAAGTTTTCATTGGTGTACATGCAGATATTTCACCGATTTTCCATATCATATGTATACCTGAACATTGTAGTAGACCTTCAACCTTTGACACAGGTTTGTACAACGGCGAGTTTCCAAATTCTTCATCTTTATCATAGGTTTGCTTCCCAGAATGAAGTTTACGAGGGAGGTCCTCAGCACCACTCTTCTGCATGCCATTGGTTCCAAGGATACCCAAAACCACCTGTGTATGTATAATTACAGTACATAACGCCTGAGGCGAACTACAAAACACGATTATATTTATATTATGAAGGTTAAAGGTCTTACTTTGTACAACAAATTTTTTGTCAAGGATTTTCTGTACTCAGGCGAAGCATCAGGAAGATGATGATCAGGGATAACCTCAGTGTCCAACGCATCTAAGGCTACTTTTAAATTTTTATGGTCTCGTAGTTCAACGCCAGTAAGCGCCTCCTCAGTAAGTGAAGCATGCACCTACAAAGTTCATATTATTGGGATGCAAGAATATAACTTGTCCGGAATAAGTATTGCTAATTAATTTGATCTATACAACACCCAAGGGATAATTACTTACAAAGTTAGGATTAATTCCCCCATAAAGAATTGATGGCTTTTCTAATACTTTGAAATTCCTCTTGGGGTCAACTCTTAGAAGAAAGGCGGCATTCACGTATGCATGCGCATTTTGGTGTCTCTTGGTGATCTGAAATTTTTTAAAATTAGTTGGTAAAGTTTATTCCGTAATTATTCTGTGTATAGAAATAATTAAATAATTCTGCTGTATAAACAACTATACAAACGTATTATTGCAGCTTAACTTCTGACCTTAAAGCTGCGAAATACATAGTCGGGTCCCAATTTTGGCAACGTAAAATAAACAATGAGCTTTCCAGCTATATCGACATTCAAGAAATCGACGAGACTGTACGAATCAATTTCCATTGGGGATTTGGCTACAACATTTGTTGAGATTGAGATTAAGGTGAATATTTCATACACCAAGGCATCAGTGTAACATGTGAAATTATAAGTAAAGTAATAGTTGCTTACCAACATAAATCTTAGCTCCGACAGCTTCAAGAAGTAAAAATACATCGGAAGGAAAGTCGCGATGAGCATGCTTCATCATAATATTTCCCGCAATCGTTCCAAACTAATAATAATAAATACGTCATAAGTAAAGTTAGAAACTATTTTTATTCAAAATTACGCAAGAAACAAAAATATTTCATGGGAACTCTACAGATACTCGTAAACACTGGGACTGGAACCAAAGTGACTTAGAATTTACGTTTCTAATAGGTGTGTTGGCAACACGCCCAAGGTGCTTTCTCATTTGGGATGTGTATTCAAATCCATCCGTTTTAGACAGTTTTTCCAAAAACTCAATTGTTTTTGTCAAAGTTAGTCCACCACCAAGAACGGCTTCAGTTTGGTTGATAGATGTTCTGGAAAGTTCTTGGACATTGTTTATTTCAATGAAAGAAGCATAAGGCCCTTCGTGCTTGAATACACCTGCAAACAATTATAACAATACAATATGTGATAGAAACATATAAACATTCGTTTAAATGAACTGTGTATAAATATAACTATAGTGAAATACCAGTGGCTGTATTTCCCGCTACAATTTTGTATTTGACCCCATTGACCCCATGATTGGCCAAGACCTCAAACGTTGTTTTTAAGTCCACTAACTTATTCCACTCTTCACCTGACGGCAAGGTAAGTTTAATGTTTGCGTTCGGCTGGTCGATCGGTTCCCTGCTGCAAGTCCTTCTCCCAGTAGATTTACAACAACCGTTTCCATTGGATACGCCATTACTACTTGGACATGGCTTGCAATCCTATAAAGGGGAAACGGGAGATCCAAACTATTGCACTTTAAGGAGAGATAGCAAAGCAATTTGCTGAAAACATGACAACCAAACTGACCTCAATGTCTTGACATTGCCCCTGGAGTTCAGCGGTAGCATCAGTAGTAAATGATTTGAAAGCATCCAGAATGGGACGGTAACCGGTGCATCGACAAATGCTGCCGTCCAAATTATCTTCAACATCCTGCGACGTCAGTGCTTTATTCGACTGTGACAAACTTTAATTCAAAGTACAAGTCGAGTGTCGAGTACAATATTTTGAAATGTCTTCATATTACTTGTGTAACTGACCAGAGGTATAGCTTCCTTTTTTAAATAATTCTTACCTGTACATATTCATAACCATTCCAGGGGAACAAAATCCACATTGTGTCCCGCCGAATTGATTTAAACGTTGCTGAATGGGGTGATATCCATCCCTCCGATTTCCCAGATCCTCAACGGTGGAAATTTCCCAACCATGACAGGCGTAAACAGGGATCAAGCACTATACGTTACATAAAACAGAATGATTTCAAATGATTGAATGCTTTCATGTTGTACTAAATAGTTGACAAAAATCTGCAATTTACCGAATTTACTGATCGGACCAAATCATGACCCGTTTGAAGATCTTTGGTGCGCACACTGACCACACAAGCACCGCAGCCCCCTTCGCGGCATGACCATTTCGTCCCTGTAAGTTTAGCTTCTTGTCGAATGTAGTCCACAAGTCGGGATGACGCATTTAGATTTCCATTGTTAGATTCAACTGTGGTTTCAAATTTTCCAGGGATATGAGGTCAATTCAGAATCTACTATACTATAAGTATAAGTAATCTGTAGATTAGAACACATTTTTGTTATTAATTTACCTGTGTATTTAGATCCGTTAATGGAAAATTGCACACTGTTGACTGTCTCGAGCTTCATAATTGATCTTAATGAATTAAACCGTTAGTTCAGGTGCAGCCCTTTGAAAGTATTTGTCAAATGCATGCAAATTATTCGATTTTGAAAAATTAAGTACTTTAAGTGCCACGGAAATATTAACTTCCTGCATAACACAACAACAACTGACTACTGAAGAGTGCCTATTCGTTTGTAATTAAAAAGTCTTATCATCCTCAAGGTTAGTGATCATGATCATGAGATGCTACGCTACACAGCGTGCTTACAATATTATCAATTATTGCTTATCGGATTTAGCAATGCCATAAATAGGTGCAAATGAGTGTAAGTTACATATCATATCATGAATGTATAAGTGTGAATGTAATGAATTTGTCCTTATCATAAGTCCTACAGAAAATTCCGTATTGTTTGTTACTTCGCTGCTTTCGTCTCGTCAGAAGGAAATGGTTGAATCACATACATTATAAACAAATCAACGCGTAAATTGTTAGTGAAGCAAGACACTTGACACCATTTTTAACTCATGATAACTCATTTTAACTATAGGAAAAACAATGGCTGTAGCATTGGAGACAAGAGATTGTTCTCACTTCTAACGGAAGATACACAAGATCCATACATACTGTTACAGACAATTAATTTATTATTTACGTATATAATTCAAGGCCATGGCAGTACTGTGTGCAACTCCACACTCATCATTATCCCAGTATATAAAAACTACTGAAATTCTAATCGTGCATTAAATAAACTAAAAACGTTTCAAATTCACTACTTCTCGAAGCTTCTATAGCTTGCAGTAAGCTGACTACTTACTAGTTACCAATACTAGTTGTACTAGGTTTCGAGTTATCTTGAAATAAAAATACATTTCCTAGTAAATCTCCATCCTATATTAGTAATCCTTGGAACCAAGATTCATGACTATTATTTGCTCCTCCCTGCATGATATTAAGCAACAGCTTTAGAAGTACACTTAATCATGAATACGTATGACATGACTTATATTATATTTCTTTAATTTACATATGCGAGAAAGAAATTAGTATTTTCATACTTTTTCAACATTGATGGAGTGCTAATAAGGAAAACTCCTAAATAGAGATTCAAATCCGGCTGTAATTACAAAGGTTTTCATGCATTTACGCCTTGTAACCGGACAACGCTCGACTTTGCTCCAATTTCGCGTTCATATCCGTTCAGGTTTGGTAAAGATGAGATGGAAAGTTGGGATGATTCAAAAGTATACAGTAGTGGATTTATTCGAATCAAAGAAGGAGGAAGCAAGCGAAAGCAGGAAGATGAGTTTGGGGAAAGTTGTATCTGGAAGAAAATTGCAAATTATAAAACCAATCTGATAAATCGGGACCTGCTTTTCCAGCTCTTGAAATCGCAGGAGCAAAAGTCTATTCTTCAACCCAGACCAAGACGATGAAGGAAAGGAGATTATAGTGCGACTTCAAACATTTCACTTACTTAGTTACAAAACTAGTTCTCTCAGCCTATAAGTATACTGATTGGACTTTTTCACACAATTCAAAATCACATTTTGTTCAATTTCCTTTCTCCGAAAGTTAACTTATGGAGAACTGAAGTTTAATATTTGAAAGGAAATGATAAATCGGTTTATGTTTTGCACGAAGTCGTCATTTTTGAATAATACTGTTTTCTATATTTGCATTACAATTTTATGAGTTTGGGATTTATTCCTGGATATTATTCAACATCGTTGTGCAAATTATAGTTTCAGTGCAATCTACAGGGAGTAGTTTGGACAAACTGGACCTATTTCCCCGGAACACGAAGAAATCAGAAAGGAGTTTTGAGTAGGCGTTGTAGCTATTAAAACACAACTTATTAAATAAAATATACTTCAAAAGTTGACGATTGCATTATCACGATGAAGTTTTATTTGTATCTGATTTTCAGATGGAAGATAATAGTTATGTTGGCGCCAGGTCGTACAAACGTTGTGTAGGAGGATATACATTTAATAATTATATGTATTACATATATATTTATGCATAACGTACATAATATATTGACTCACGAACACATTGCAGAAATTTGTTAAAGGATATTACACAGTACAGATATAGCATAGCAGCATATATGATTCTGTTATAAGTTGGAATCAGTTTTGTTGAGGAGCGAGTGACATTTGTTTTGTGTTTATACAAGGGAAAGTTTTTCCAGACTAATGTTTGGATACGAAGGTAGACGAAGCGTGCAGGAAAGAAAAGAAAAGGGGTTTTGACGCAAATTCTCTTGTTCTTCCTTTTCTATTCTTAAGTCTCAAGCTCTTCTTCTTCTCTGTCGACTTTATTTACTTTCCGAAGTGGCTCGTAAATCCTAACGATTTGCCGCCAATTTAAGCTCTTGTTATTTTTGGATTACGTTCTGATCATCTGATTTTGACTTGACTCCTCTTTTGTCATAAGTTTGACTCTTCATTCCTTTTAAGGAATATTCCTGGTAAGCTCTTAACACAGAAAGTATTTATTTCTTGGTGAATTGTTTCACAGATGGTCATTGTCTTCGTATGGACTCAATTCAATTCCGGACCTTTGGACGCAACTCCAACTCCTATAGCTTTCCTGTCCACCTCTTTGTTGTTTTTTTCCTTTTTGTCTAGTGTTGGGCTAAAACCACAACGATACCATCTATAAGTACTTATTCCGTTTCTACCTTCAAATATCACCTCCTCAATCTCTGGCAAAGTTACTTTTTCCTGAATCTCGGACCCAAATGCTAAGTATTGCTAAGGCCACAACGACAAATATTCCATTTCAAGGGTTACGGAGTGGCCTGCATGGCGAAGGAATGGGTAAGCTCAAATATGAAGAAACCTCAGATTTGAGGAGAATGTCACTGGAACAAGCAAACACACATGTAATTTGAAATGAATGGGAGCTCAAAGCTTTGGTGTAATCCACATTACTTTTTAGTTTAGCAATTTTATTCGCTGTCAAGTTCCTTAGAACTGCAAATTGTATTTCCTTTGGCATGTGGAGTTTCTCAGCTGTGGGACTCGGCTGTGACATGAGACTTTTAAAGCGACGAGTTCGAGAACGCAAACTGGTAAGTATGTGTTTTGTTTTATGTGTCAGCTCAAAATTCAAGTAAAACAATATTACTTACGAGAAAATGGGAGGACAACAAGAAGAGTGAACTCCGTCTAAGTCGATGGTGTCCGAAAGTCCGAAAAGCCATCAAATGGGCCAAGCCCTTCGTCACAACTTTGATAAAACAGCTTGTAGTCTGGGTATACATCTTAGCTGTATTTGTATAGGAGTCACAAAGTACTTATTGTTAGATACGAGTGTACTTTCAGGCTGTAGTGTAATCGTCTTGCCATAGAGAAGGAAAGATAGAAAGCACTCAACTGCCTCAAGGGACAGCTTTCATCAACGTTTTGTTAGGGTTGAATCATACCATCCCATTCTCCCATCCTATTCCTGCCCTGCTCAGTGCACACACTGCTTCTTATTCATATATTTAAATTCATTTTAAAGGCATTTTTAAGTTTTTAGTTTGGAATCATCTGGAGATTGCATGTAGCATTGTATAGCCATTAACACTATAGCCACTGGATGCTTTACCCATGAAGATTCTCCAATCAGCCAGAGTAACCATGTATAAAGTCTATAGGCAGAAGGGGAATTTAATCATGAGTGTCCTTCACAATAATGCGACTTGTAGTTTTCTTTCATTGAACCTTTGGTTGTGGCGGAAAATTGCATTAGAATATTGGTACTTTGAGGGAAGAATTGAGGTGGATGTAAATTGAGGATATTAAGGTTGTATACTTACATCCAAGTTTTCACCATTTGATGTAGACGAGGAGCAACCATCCAGGTATTATTTATTTCCAAGGAATTTGATCATTCTTCGTAACTATAGAGAGTCTTAGAATATATTACATCCACAGTGTGTCCCAGTGGTAGCTGCTTGGGAATTTTCTTGTGGCTGAATGTTTCCATATTATTATCGGACCAAGATATAATAGTGTAGTTTAGTAGTTGACTATAAAGTAAAAGCGGCGAGTCATGGCAATCCGTAAAGTAGAAAATTCGTGTCTCCTTGTTTGAAATTTACGTCATAGCTGAGAACATTTGGGCGGGGGAGAAGATCAAATGCAATAATGCGGAAAAAGCAATACCCTTCTTTGTAAAAGAAACATGTAATCTATGTAGAAGCAGTTGTGTATTGAAGCTTTCAGCACACGTAAAATCTTATGATAAGTCCTTATCTGTACGTTTCATCTACTCCTATAACTCTTTTCATCCTAAAATACGCCAGTAATGCATATTTGTTGATTTTTTATGCAAAACAGAAGGAGTGTACCAGTCATAGCATTGTGTATAAAGGTTTCAACATACATATTTGCACAATGATACTTGCCTAGACTCAAATGTAATGGAGTTATGCAATGTGTACGACACTATGTACTGTGCACGATAGCTGGTAGTACACTTTGGGTTAGGAGATGTAAAAGAGACTCAGGATGTGGGGCCATTTTCAGGTGACAGGCATAGCTGAACTGAACTTCTGCTTTTCTTCCATTCCATTTTTCCTTCCCAAAAGGACCACTCATGTATTCCTTGTCTCCCCACTCTCTTTTATCGGCATTGTTTTTGTCAATACGGCCAAGAGAGCCTCTTAGCATCTCATTGCAAATCATCCGTAGGAATGATCCCCGTGGATGGAATGGAGCTTCTATGTTTATGCAACTGGTGAAATGTCTACACTTAAATGCATGTTCCATGTGGACAAGACAATCCAAAAAGCAGTAAAAACACATACAAGACAAACCAAACAATTCTTGCTGCTGTAAAATTACAGTTTGTAACGGTATTTTCCCTGTCTAGACGCATTTAGTGCCTATATAGCTCTTACTCTGTTACTTGGCCTGTCAAGCCACCGCAATTTTCGCCAGGTCACTTTTCACTCTTGTGGATTTTTTAAAGTTTACCTTGCTTCGATAAATATACTCACTATGGGCTCAGTCTACAATGAAAGTGTGAGATTCCATCTTCAAGAAAAACTTGCATACATAAAACGATAATTCCAGCATGACTCAAAAACACTAGAATTTTCCAGAACTTTCTTCTCTATTCTTCATCTCATTCAATCTACATTTCTTCATGAATTCTCGACATTAATTGCGATATTGTTTTTCAATGTTGGTTTTTTATTTGGATCTTATAGCTATTTACTAGACTAGGACTAAAGATTAAGATTAAATTCTTAAAATTTTGAACCTAATTTTTAAAAAAATTGGTGTGTCAACTCACGATCAGAGTTAGTGTTACGCACTGCGTTCATCAGGGAAATTATGGAGCAAAATACTGAAAAAAATTGAAGTGAACTATTAAAGGGCGTGGAGGGATGAAATATATAAGCTTATCATAGGATCAAATGAGATAAGGGAAGTGTAGTATACAAGGAAGTGGGTAATAATAGTAGAGTAGCTTTGAATTTGTTTGGTTGTGAAAAATGTGGCTGTGTGATCTTTCTTGTTGTAAGACAATCGATAAAGCATCTTACATGCGGTCGTTTGTCAGTATAAAACGAAAGCAAATCACCATATCCCTGGGGGAAATAAGAGCACACATGTACTCTTCACTAACTTTTCTCTCATAGATGGATTGCTTTCCTTCGCTCCCAACTTACTTCACTTACAAACGACAACTACCTTATGGAGATTAAACTCCACGTCTGCCTCCCTTTTATACAAAGTTGTCAGTGGAGCTACTTTTACATTTTCCAGGCACATATCACTAAACAATGCCAAAACAAGGTATCTTCCTCCACCCCGACAGGTTTATACGCAGGATAAAAAAAGTGCTTACAAGCCTAACCTAGCGTCTTCCAATTTTTACCTTCCATCTCTCAAAAGGACAAAACGTCAGCAAGAATATTGCAAAGGGAAACGTGGAATGCAATAAAATTCATACGGGCTATGGCCTATGGCACAGAACATAAGTTGGGAAAAGTGTGAATGTGCAGTACTCTCGCTCTTCCTTCTCGCCATTCCTGCCTCCGTCACATGAATTCTTATCTTTTTGACTTTCACATTTAACATTCTTAAAAACCAAGAGACAATTTAAGTGTAAACTTGTACAGTATTCAAAGCAATAAAATACATCTTAAGTAAAGACATTTCAGTTTATAAACTAGAATATATAATTCATTCATGATTACATGGAAAATAATAACGAAACTTTATTGAAGAATATATAAGATTTGTACAAATTACTGAAGAATTCTTAAGAACAATTTCCCCAAAATTTTGTCGGCAACTAAATATTTGTAAAACATTGAAAAAAATTCGACTATTTCCTCTGGCTCCGATGTATAGAATTTGTACATGTATAGTTGACTATAGTAATGTTGTATTTTACATTGTAGATAAGCGTACTATGGATTTGGAATAGGAATTACCATAGGGACGTACACATTTTCATATGTCCATGCTTCAACTACAAGCGGAAGAAATCAGGGAGAGACACAAAGTGCTGTCGTGTTTTGTTTTGTTTGTAGTCACAACTGTGGAACTATAGAATCATCTACATAAAGCATCTCTGGCTATTTTTCCTTTTGTGACGTTTTTCATGGAGTCTGCCAGATGAAATATTAGAATACAAAATGACTGAGTCCAAGATATTCATACGCCCGATGCTGCTCTTCGTTTCTAGTCCGCACTCAGAATTTCCTACAAAATATACCGACTTTCCAATTTGCTCTTCCTCAAAAAAAACTTCTATTTTTCTCTCCACTTCATGAGAAATATATTATGCTGGAACTACGTCAAGTTCAGACTTCATGCATAAACAAATTTGCGTAAGCCCAAACAACATGTCTTTTTTTATTTTTAGTATGTTGGACTCGTACGAGGCCTCCGACATTGACACACAACATTAATTATTTTGGAAACAACATTTAATTACAAGTATTTCCTTGCAAATTTATGCTTGTCATTGGTATTTTCGGAAGGTCAGAAAGTTCTTTTGTGTAGTCGCATTTGCGTAGACAGCTCTGATGCGGTTACTCCACTGAATGGGAAAACAAGCGGCTTGATACATAAATTAGGTTAAAATTCTCCAGAATTTTCCCACTTTTTATATTATCTAAACAGGGGAAAGATAATAAGAATACAGAATTGCCCAGAAAATTCCTTTCAACTTCTGCTGATTTTTGGGAAGAGAAGTGTTCCCCTTCCTTGCATTTATTAAGATACTTGTCTAGAAAGTTAAGAGCTGGTTGTGACTGAAGCAAATAGTTGCAAGGGAATCAGGCCCACGCTTGAACTAAATTGATGAACTAGTAGATAATAAAGGAGTTGGTAAAATTATACATTGTATATGTATATGCATCAAATTCTAAAAGAGTATTCAACGTTTCTGTAAATATGCGCGTAGATGGAGTTCCCGAAAGGTTTCTCTCAAGTTTTTGTCTCGTCTTCGGGGTGTCTAATCGTAGGACTAATAATGTTATCAGACTAATCAGTTCTGATAGTCGTATCGTGGCCTGTTGAGAGAAGAAATTGGTTAAATTACTAGGTAAATTTGTTAATTGAGTAGAAAGTTTTGTACGCGTGTGCACTTGGCTTGCCACATGGGAGGGAAATTATCCCGAAAATTGGGCTTGAATATGATTGGCAAGGAGTTGGTAATTCACTTTGAAGTCGGAGCGTTTTCAATACTGTAATGGAGGTGTGAAGGGTTGGTTGCGGGGAAGTGGATGAAAAATAAGAAGCAATAACATAATCCATCAAAGTTAACTTACTTTGAAAGCACCATGTCCTCCCCGCGAACCGACTTGCTCTTCTAATGACTTTCAAGGAAATTTATCCCAGAGTCTCATCCCAAAGCCTTTCGCCTCGCAGGTGTTCCAAAAGCTGCATATTTATTGTCTTGATCTTCAATGCCAAACCAAACACCAATACGTAAATGCTCTGCTGCAGGCTTCTCAGCAACAACTCCGCAGAATGAGTTACTTGTACTACACATCTAGCAGTCTTCGAACAAAATTTAATGCAAAAATCGATCACAGTTCGTACACTTTTAGTAGCTTTTACCATATTCTTCAATGCATGGAACAGGAAATAAAGGGAATGAAAAATGGTTATAGTTACAACACCTACAATGTTTGTTTATTGAACGTGCTTTGCTGAATATCTTGTAGGTAGTTTTCACGGTGTTTATAAAATCCAATACAAATTAATTGCTACACCATCTACTGCTATGTACAAGGAGCATCAGCCATTTATAAAAACAAGTCATACATTGGGAGGAAAAAGATTTAAACAATTTTCCTCCGAGTTGTATAAGCTATGGAAATCCAACCTATCTCGACCCCACAACAAGTGTCGGGCAGAAATAACCGACAGTGTTGGGATACTCCTAAATGGCTGTACACACCCACTAGATGAACCATAGATTCTAACTCCCTATGCAGGACGAATGCTTTTAACGAAACTGAAGGAACACAAAGGAAAAGGACACGCTAGACGCAGAGAATACACATCCCTATTTTTCTTTACCTTGTCGTAATTACTTCGTGTAATTATACTCCTACTGGTGTTGTAATTGTGTATGAAATTATCATTGACAAATAAATAAATCGTTATTATTATAATGGTATGACCGAAGATTATAATATCGGAATTTCTTCAACCGGAACCAAATCCGGCATACACGGATACGGAAAATTCAGGTATGTATCACGTTCTGGGACGACAAACAAACCAATTACATTATGTATATGAATATTATTAAACTAGAATATGTATATGTATAGAATATGTATAGAATATGTATAGAATATGTATATGAACTAATTATTAAAAAATGATTATTTATTGTAAATTGGTATTATTTATTATTATTAAAATTGATGATTAATGATTATTATTATTATTTTATACATTGTTATTCATTATTCAGTAATTTCAGACTTACCCTGAAAGTCAAAAACCCAATGTTTTTTGGTAACCTCGCAAATATCAAAAAGTCATA
>JAQGAK010003083.1:0-16631 GCA_034696945.1 Lipothrix lubbocki
ATTTATTTTTGTATTTATTTTTGTATTTATTTTTGTATTTATTTTTGTATTTATTTTTGTATTTATTTTTGTATTTACTTGGGGTTTACTTGATTTTCGTTTATTATTTATATTTGTGTATAAACACCTTCAATTCCATAAGAATTATTTCGTATAGAAAAAACATTTGAGTACATGTAGAAGGTAGAAAATTAATGATTAACCTATTATACAAATGAAGGGGACAGCAAATAAAGAGGGACGGCAATTTTCTTCAGACGAATTAGTTCATGTGTGTCAACTCAAATGGAATGACTGACCACACCAAGCAACTCGGACATGTCAATATTATTCTTCCTTTTGTCCAGTCACTCACAATGGCATATTATTATTATGCACCCATTTCATTCCGTAAAGGTACTTTATACATTCCCGTATTAATTCAGCATTTCGAATTCCCCTTTTTATCATAACAACAATATGACACACGCTCCTCGTTTGATGCGAATGAATTTTTTTTATTATTACAGCAATTATGTGCTACAATAGAATTAAACTGCCTACCTATCCAATTTCTTTCCAATAGGAAAATACATTTCCACGTATGTAAATGTATATGTATTTTACACATATAGTATACCTAAGTGCATTTGGAAGAAATATTACAAACACAAAAATTACAGGCCGAATGGCTATTCTCAGAAATAATAATAATTTATTCTGACTCAACAACCAAGAAGTTTTCCTTTGTCGAAAAAAATGTATTTAAACACACGTGTACTGTATTTTCTAATAATTCGCATGGCTATTCTCAGAAATTGGAAATAATCATTTCTGACACAACACAAGTTTTTCTTTTGTAACGCCAATATTTTATAAAACGTTATTTCGTCGTTGAAAAGGCAAATATGACTATCTGCACAGTTGCTAAAAAGCAATAATAATAATTACTACCGTACTACTAATAAGAAATTTCACAAATATTCCAATGCAAAACGAACTAATGCGTTTAAAGTCATAGCCGCTTTGTTTACATTGTGATGAGTGCAGGGCATTTACAAGGCGAGCAAAATCCCGCCGCTGCTTTGGAAAACTACTGCCAAGTCTTATGCGTGGAGTAATGTGGGGAAATATTCCAGCAGTTTCTACCGCATAAGTGAGATTGCAATGGGAAATAAACGGGATAGTCACTTTTGCATTCCAAACTTTAAAAATAATATTCGGAAGCTGTAGTCATTCCTATTGCATTTTAGAAACTACTGTTGAGATAGTTGTATTTGCCTCTTCAGCGACGATTTTGTGTATTAATTTCCCAGGCTCAGTTGTGCACCTGCGTTTCTCATCAAAAAATTCCATCTAGAAAATTAGTTACTGTAATTACTGTAAAAATAAATTACAATCTGTAATTTAAAAATTCGCAAATGCATAAAGCAAACATTAAATTAAGCATACAAACTATGCAAGTAATTATTACTACAAGTTATGTAAACATGGAAATTATTGTAAATTCCAACGATAAAGCACCATATAGTAGTAATAGATGGATATAAAAGCTGCATTAAAAAGGAAGTCTGTGGGAACTCGAACATTAAAGATTGGCAATGAAACTGGAGTCTCATCACAGAACACAAAGGGGATTTAATGTTCTATTTAAATGACAAAACTACTGAAACAGTAAAATATATAATTACACATATGCATGTATATATCTGCTAATACAATCTTATACTTAATGTAGATATAAAGTATATACCTATATGTAGGAATGTAGGTATAGAAATGTGTAAAAGTCACAGCCGAGAATATAAACCCTTGCCGTTTGTTTTTGTCTCCCTCACAGATATTTTACTCCTGTGTGATCGTTAATAAAGGGAGTGGCTCCTTGATCGTAAAAACACTAGACTCTTGTATATTTGAGAGAGTCAGTAAGTATAAATAATAACTCTTATGTCATCTCAAGGAAGGAAAGGAAGGAATCTTTATGGTCCAGCAGCATAGGATTCACTTAGGAATAATAGGAGTAAAATAGTATATCTGCCCTCAAGATATTTTATGTAAACACACAGCAACTATTATATATATAGGTATATAGAGATTCTGAAAGTAATAATAATAAAATTTAGAATCACTTTGCAATGTAATATTTGCATCCCCAACCCACAACTCTTGAAGCTTATTGACGTGCTCAAGATCTACGAAAGATTGAATTGAAACTGAGTTTTAATGTAATGGGATTTAAGGTTATAATAACGACTAATGAGAAAGAGAGAAAGAGGGAGGGAGAATTAACGCAATCGTGATTTTCTCACCTGAGTTTCAAAAATAAAAATTAACACACCAAGTTTAAAAGCTTTTAGTACTATTAAGCTCTCCCACTGTTTATCTCTCGTCTCTCTCGCGGAGCAAATTGTTTTTATTTCATCTGTATAGCTTCCACTTTGAGACGATCCCAACCCCATAAGCACAAGGGAATGTAACATTTGTGGACTAGTTTGTGGATAAATTCTTCCATGGATGTTAGCTTTATTATGTATTTTCTTATATGAGAAGCAGTGTGAGAATGGGAGAAAGATTTTTATTAGGACCAATAATATCAATTTAAGATCATGAAAGGAACAAATATCAGTGTGTGGGTTCTATAGATATTACTATAGATATTTAAGGGCAATTCGACTGTCAAGAGTTTTAAAGGGGAATATTCAAGCTGCAGTCTGCATATATATATATAGATGCGTGTAATGTTAAAATTCAATGCAAGGAAATGTACGGATTGAGTTTATAGATTGTGCTTTTGTAAATATATTTTGGAACTTCCCCTCACCGGAACCTCTCTCTCTCTCTCTCTCTCTCTCTGTGGGTTGTTGATGTTGATTGAAGGGAAAAAGTTAATAGAGCACAATTTGTTTAAGAGGAATTAATTAACTCTGTAGATTTATATATTTATGTATTATGTAGATTATATATTGATATTAAATATTTAGTCACATTCCTAAATGCTTACATAACCTCGGTGGAGATGCAAAGCGGGGTATCTCTATATGTGAACCTGAATGCAAGATGAGCTATCTACCACCGAAACAATTCAGGGCAAAGAGATGGGATATCCTGCCGTTTAAATGGCATTAAAACCTACTACTAAAAACGCCTGGAGCTTTTGTATTTAAAATTTCAACTGCAAGGGAATTGTAAATTATTTTGTGGAGTTATCCCGTATACCTTGCACTTTAAATGAAGGTGGATGTCTCACTTTGCATCGCTGGAGACGCACATTTGGAGATAGCCCACTTTGCATCTCCACTGATGAAGCTATTTGGTAATTTTTGTATTGTATATAAATGAATTCATTTTTAGCAGAAATTATTGCACAGGTATAGAAGTGCTATAGAAAATCATTTGTAATTAATTAAAATATTTTTTTTTAATTTTACATAAAGAATTATTAGTTAAGTAAGTTTTTAATTTTAATTATTTCCAGATAATGTAACTTATTTTTCGAGTATTAATTTGTTGATCAAAACGGATTCATCAGTTAGAATAAATATGCATTGGAGTAGTGCTGCTGTTTCCGCTTATCCTTGAATGTGCTAAGCATGAAGTGAGACTTCCGCTTTGGATAAAGGTGTAAGTAGCTGATGTAAAAGTCCTTTATAAAAGCAGCACGGATATACAATAGAATTGGGAAATAATAATAATAGAGATTTCAGCAAAATCATAACTGTCATTCCATTGTACCTTTGTGTATTTACATACACCTGTACGTAGTTACTTTGCAATGGCGTAAGTGGGGCTGATGCAATTTTCACACTGAATCTTTATACCAATTTTTGTGTCGAGACTGCTTTTTTTAATAATTTATTTAATTTTTAATAATATACTAAATTTTGTAAATTTGATTTAATTTTTTTGTATTTATCTATTAACTTTTTAATAACAAACTTAATTTTAAATATTTTATTTTAATTTTTGATGTTTTAAGTTTTTGATAGTTTATTTTTTGAATTTAATAAATTGTAATTGATTTATTTTCAATTTGACTTCTTCCACAATTAATCTGCTTCTCATGAATCCAAAATCAAACTGTTCACACACGATTATTATTACAGGAAATCACATACTTACGCACAAAATTGTACATAACTCACGCATATGAAAAAATAGAAAGCATACAAGATATATATATAGATAAACATGGTAATGCTAGAAAATTTCGTAAGGAGATTCTCTAGGATAATAATAAGACTCACCTATATACTATAGAGAAGGATAAGATGTCACTGTGCTATATTACTCCAATAGAAAATACCTACAGGGGAGGGTACTAATCACAGGTGGGAATGACGAGAAGTTAATAATTACGACGTCAACGGATTTCACAAGTGAATTGCTTTAGCGAGGTTAACCAGTCTTCCCGTTCCCACCCTCTAAATAGCTTCCACTCTTATATTAATGCGTCCACTTTCAACTTTCACATGATAGAATCCTGAAACGACAACGGCTGGAGAGCACTGAATGAGTTGAATCAAATGCACTGGACAATTTATACACTCCTCAACGATGATAAAGTGTACTGGGCAGGGATATAATCTATAGAATTTATATGACAATCTATAGCTCCCAATGACAATCTTTAGCGCACAAATTAAACTATAGCTCACAATGCTAAACTATATCTCACAGTGTTAAACTATAGCTCACTATGTTAAACTATAGCTCACAATGCTAAACCATATCTCACAGTGTTAAACTATAGCTCACAGTGTTAAACTATAGCTCACAGTGTTAAACTATAGCTCACAATGGTAAACTATAGCCGATAATACTAAAAAGACTATGATGGACGGAATAAAAACCCGGAGTTTTATGGATTGACAGGTCCGGAATTTATTATGAAAATACATAGGAACTACGCTTTGGTCAGTTTATTATATAACAAGTAGTGTTGTTCACGGTGAGGAAGCAACTTTATCACTGTTCCCTCGGAAAGACTTCATTCACAATATCATTAAGTTGCAGACGGTACTCACGCAGCACACAGTCCCAGTAATGTATCTACATACAAAAGGTAAAAAAGCACATGGTTTTCACTTTAAGTCCTCTCATCTCCTCTCAACGTATATCGTAAAACTTCCTAACCCTCATCCTTCACCATTGCGTTCAATGCGTTCCGTGTGTGTTTAGCCCTTTAGACATACAGGTACAATTAGCCATATATTATACACTACACACATTCTCTTAAAAACAGCATGAACTTAAAACGGGCATGAAAGTTAAGTATTACATAAGTACCTGCTGCCTATATATGTGACAGTATATGACAACAGGTACTGTACAGGTAATTATATAGGATCTGTCAGAATTTAGAATTTATACAGTATATACTAGGACGTATTGTAAATAGCAACGGGGGCATAAAAAGACCACCTCCACTATATATAATATACACTTTTACTATATGGTTGTTGGTGTTTTTAGTTTTTGTGTATGACAGGAGTGGATTCCCCTGTATATGCTTTGGATTTTTCGAGTCTTTTGAATTTTTGAAGTCCCATTCCCAATGGTTTTCTTTGCTTTATTGCTGGGCTTTGCATGCCGTTCTAAAATGTGAGGAGACGTGTGTGTGTGGAACGATGCGAATTGTGTGTGTATGTGTACTAATAATAATAAAAATCACTATACTATATATATGGCTAGGGTATAGTAATTTTATATGAAAACGGAAAACCCCTTCCATTCCCTTCTCATTCCGATATTGTTGCTGTTTGCTGTGCTTGTGATTATACACTGGCCTGGTCGTATTTAGTGATTTGTGCACAACAGCGTTTCATCCTCCATCCCACCACCATGGAAAGGAAATTCTGTTGCATGCTGTACTGCTTGTATCGAGATAAAGCGACTGGAGTAACGTTAAACGTAACATACTACAGTACACTTGTTTATACTTACAATATATGCATAGTAATTTGATATGCTTTCCACGTGCAGCAACAGCAGCAGCAGGAACAACAAAACAACAACAACACATAGGGAACAACTTTAACACAACACCTAACTTTTTGTACATATGTATGTACTACAAAGTTTTATTTACGTGTACATTATTTACCTTTCGTGTGCACACCTTTTTCAAAATTCTGACACATATAGTTTTATAGTTTGAGACTTTGTATATGTTATGTATACATGCATACTATAGTAGTAATTATACACACAGGTGTACTTATAGGTATTTCATTTACCTGAGTTTGCATCAATTACCGTGTGGGAGTGAATCTCTGCATGTTGTCTTTGGTAATGTAATGTGGCATATGTTTGTATAGTCAGTATATTGTTGTTCATATAGAATAAATATGGATGAAGGCATTTCATTATTTTATATACCTATGTGTATATATATATGTTTACATATAGTTATAAATGTTACGTAATAGTGCACATCTCGTGTAAGTATTTAAATAATATAAGGTTTAAAAACTATTATTACACTACACGGACCAAGTATGCAGGCCATATTTTACCTTGGTAAGTGTATATATTACATTATGCTATATATTAGTACATGCTATATATAGTACACATAAAATGAGCTTCACATATGCAACGCCGGTGTATCTAATTAAACCTACCCCCACGTAATTACGCATTTGACTGTAACTTTCACGCCACATAGCACGGCTCTAAGTATGTATACCGACTCCCATAACGTTATGGGATTGAACACACGATCATATGACGCTATTTCCTTTGTATAAATATCCCCGGATGAACTTACAAAATACTCGGTTGTTTAAGGGTATGAGCATAAAACAATGAAATATCTCACGTTGCCATAACGTTTTCTGGGAATAACGTCGTTCAAGAGGCAAATATAACTATCTGCACAAATGCTAAAAAGCAATAATAAGAATTACTACCTTACTACTAATAATAAAAAATTTCACAAATATTCCAATGCAAAACTGACTCCATCGTTTAAAAGCATGGCCGCTTTGTTTACATTGTGATGAGTACAGCGCATTTACATGGCGAGCAAAATCCCGCTGCTGCTTTGAAAAACTACTGCTAAGTCATATGAGTGTAGTAATGTGGGGAAATATTCGGGCAGTTTCTACCGCATAAGTGCGATTGCAGTGGGAAATAAACGGGATAGTCACTTTTGCATTCCAAACTTTAAAAATAATATTCGGAGCTGCAGTCATTCTTTTTTGCATTTTAGTAAAACTGTGGAGATAGTTATATTTGCTTGTCTGCAACATTGTGACCATGATGATTATGAAAGGATTGTTAATTAAACCGATTTGTCTATTTTATGTAATCAATACATAATGTAATAATGACAACCGTCTTAAATCTTAACACAATATATCTTGGGTAATACGATTATGATTACTATGTAAGTGTTGGTAGCTTATTTTATCTGCGCCTAACTTCATACCTGCTTCCGTTTTTTTAGGATATTGTTTTTATTACGCCAACCCGACAGTCGTCTTTTGTTGTTGAATGCAAGAAGGCTCCATTGACAATAGATAAGTTCTACCTTCTTTAGATCAAATATTATATGTACTTACAATCTGGCCAATATTCTACCTGCCGCTTCTTTATTTGTATGCCTAATCCGAGAAAACTAATACCCAGGAGCTCCCGTCTGTCCCGTCGGATTTATATAAGTAATATTATATACGATATACATATATATAGTCACCACAGTTGCGGCCGGGTAAAATTGTCTGCCCACACAGCGAGAACGTAATAGACACATTTGTAACATTTTCGTTTGACATGGAATAAATACACAATCATGCTATTCCAGGAAATAGCTTATTAGACATTGCTGACACTTATGTACAAATGTATTTTACAGCTCAAAACTATATATAAATGCTACTTGTTTCTTTTTCGAGTCCGCTCTTCATGTGCACTTAGAAAGGAAGAAGGACTTTTTAAGTATTTACTTACTTGAGCCAAATGAACCTGACATGATTGCTATCATATTGATGTTATAGATACTACTAATCATTGGGTGTGCGTGATGTTCAAGCTTTGCTGCAGTTGAAGTCGACGTGATGGACATAATTGCATGTGTACATATACCTAGTTATATGCACTTACATACAACCTACTTATATAATTACATATACACATACATAGACTTTTAGGAAATCCGATTTGAAGTGCACGCACATCAAGAACCCAAAATAAGCTTTTACTCATAGAAAATACAGAGAGATAAAGGCTGTTGCGTTATATTTCGTGTATTGATTTCATTGAGAGAGGATACTTTCGCCGGAGTTGGGCGCAATAAAACCAATGGAGATACCAAAGCTACACGGCAACAACGTGTAGTTACATGAATTACACATGTCAAATGAGCACTTTTACAAGAGCGACACGGAATTGTCAGGCTACCGATTATGGCACGAAGATGGCAAACGATGTATTAGGTATCTACATACAAAAGTGAAATAGTCCATTTACATAACACAACGTAGCATATGGTATAACATAAACGCACCGTAATGATCGTATAGCATTTACACCGAAAAACCAGTGAAATTCAAACAGGTGCACATCTTCTGACCGTCCGCCGTTCGTTATAAAAGCCCAAAAGGAAGGAAGGGGGTCTCTAATAATCATGACTGACTAAAAGCATTCTACAAGTGCTCCATCACCCATCACCAAACCATATCAGCCACACAGTTTCCAGACGACGTACACGCTTTCTAAGGGTTTTATAATACTTGTCAATTAAAATAATGACAAGGAAATCGAAATCAAGACATTCGGACACGCAACACGAGGGGGGATATTCTTCAATTTTTCTCTTGGAATTATCATTGTTGGTCTGGAGCTTCCGGAAATATTTTCCCCCGTAAGCTTCTAAAGATGAGCATGTAGTGATAAATAATACAATGGAAAATCTTTATAACGGCAGGTCATGACGCTGAAAAATGTGACCGTTGCAGTGGAGACTCTTTATAACGGACTGCTTTATAAGGGCAGATTATCTCTAAGGGGAGCAGCTTTTTAGATGTAGAAATAAATATAAATAAGCTTTTCACCCTTATAAAAGCTCTTCTATATAACGGTCACATTTTGTAGCTTTATAATAAGCTGCCGTTATAAAGAGTTTCTACTGTGTAAAGAAGATTTAGGAAGATTGAAATTATTACAACAAAAATTAATTTAAACTTTAATTTAAATTTTAAAAACTACTGCTGTTATAGAGAATTTTCCCTTATAAAGAGGTCCGTTATAGCGAGTATCCACTGTATACCCATAAATAAAATATTGTGCATAAGTTTTGTATACTGTAGTTACTAAAACTATAAACACTTGAAGCGTAATAATTATTGGATGTCATAAGAGGGAAAACATGATGTTTGGATGTTTATATAATATGATGAGTCAAACTTTTGAGTTTGTTTTTCAAACTTATTTGTTTTTGAGCGAGCACGCTAACCGAATTCATCATGCCATATATGCCATTCCTGCAATATTATATGAGCACTCGCCGTTGATTCATCCAGTGGAAAATAAAGTATTCCTGTATGTAAGTATTCCTGGTTTCTGTCATTTTCATGTCCCATGGTTCTGGCTATAGTCTATCTACTTTTACTTACTTACATATACGGAAGAAGTATAAAGTCCTGTCCAGTCCGGAATAGCAAAACTGCATAAAAACAACGTTATTTCGTCCATTTCCATAGAGTTGTGTAGCTTTTAAGGTATCTTTTCTTCAGGTAATATTTATTTTTCCCATACCTCCGCGACAGTCGACGAGCTCATCAAACAAGTCTATTAGTATTCATGGCGGATTTCCAAGTCAGCGTAATATTTTTACATCTTATTATTATATAACCTTTAGAAGAATTATCATATGTACAACAATAACCTTAGCGTATTATTAGTATACATATGATAATGACAGTAAAAATAATCGTATAGTTAGGATGCCTAAGGAAAATAATGCGCTTACCTTGGGAGCTTGGGATACCACACCACAAAAATTTTATTTTCTGTCCTAAATACACAAAAAGCAAAATATATATGCTTTTATGTATCATCGGTGGAGATGCAAAATGGGCTACTTCCATGTGTGAACCTAAATGCAAAATGAGATATCGTCTGTGGAAATACAAAGTGGGCTATCTCCACATGTTATTCTAAATGCAAAATGAGATATTGTCGGTGGAGATGCAAAGTGGGCTATCTCCATTTATGTGAACCTAAATGCAAGATGAGCTATCTACGATCGATCAATTCAGTGCAAAGATTGGATAGCTTGCCGTTTAAATTGCATTAAAAACTGGTAAAACCGGCGGGAGCTTTTGTATTTAAAATTTCAACTGCGCGCAATTGTAAATTATTTAGTGGAGTTATCCCACCTGTACCTTGCACTTCAAATCATGGTGGATGTCTCACTTTGCACGGCTATAGACGCACATATGGAGATAGCCCACCTTGCATCCCCACCGACGATATATGGATGGTAGTCGTAAGTCGTAATTTAAGTTCCCTTCTGGGAGCTCCAACAAGAAATAATGCACATATATGCATCATGCATAAAATAAATGGAAAATAATGTAAGCACAACTAATCGTATGACTAACGACTGTGAAACACTGACTTCATAAGGAGACTTCCTTTAATTACGCTCACTTACCTTCGGAGAGTCATAATATGTAGGGGAGGTGGAAAGGAAATGCTAATGGGAAGTGGACATTTGGCAACGCCAGAGCAATTAACGGCCTCCTCAAAAGATCTTTTGCCGTTCTTGTTTTGCTTAAGCACTGATGGACTTGGGGAGAGTTCCTCAGTCAGACTTAAAGGCTGATTAACTTAAAGTGTAACGTGAAAGGCGTCTTGGATTCCTCAATTTTATGCGTTGTTAAACCAAATGATTTTCAGGATCGCCTTTATGTTAATAGCTGCGGATTTGTATTTGAATAATAGAAACAAAAGCAAACAAGAATAATTCCAACCCTTTTTCAGAGATTCTTTGACGTGACATCCAACTTTTTGCAGGATTATTTACATAAAAGCTGAATAAGCTTGACTTCACACTTTTTAAATATATTCTCTATATAAGGGAGTTTGCTGTATAGAGAAACACTATATAGTGTTTCTCTATACAGCAAACTCCCTCACTCGCAGTCGTTAAAATAAATGTGAGAATGTGAACCACAATAATCATTTCGTCGCAAATTCCAACTGCAAGGTCTCAGATTATTGACGACTGTGCTAATTGTAAGTGTGCTATGATCCTGTGGCTTAAAATGCAAAGCTGTGCTGTAATTTATGCTACATTTATTTTCTATTCTAGAATGAAAGAAAGCGGGAGAGTCTAGCTAAATTGTTAAAATAGCAACATTCTTTTATCCTTAAATACATAATTGCGTGCTAATTAATACTCAGGCAGCAATGAATCTGACGGAAATGCTAAAAATATACACTGCCGGTATGATAAATATATGAGCCGGGATTGTTTTAAAAGATGTTGGAAAAGATGTAGACGTGACGTGTGTATATTTATTTATTATTTGTCAGTATTTGCGGCATTTTATTTTTTTCCTGGTTCAGGATCCACGGGGTCGATAAAAATACTCACATAAACATTTTAGTATACATGTTTTTAGCATACATTTCATATATATTTTACAAGTTTATGGCATAAAATATGTACTAATTGCTAAAAATAATCTGTCAAGGAAAAAACAAAGAATTTGAATGACGTCTGAGTAAAATGTCAACCAACAATAATAAAATAAAATAATTTTATTATACTGACGTCATTAATAGTTTCCTTTTTCTATGAATATTCTAATTTCTGTATACAACTGTCATAATAATAATAATGTATTATTTTTAAAGGAAAGGAAATACAACTAATGTCCTCCTCTATATTCACACGAAAGTTTTTGTCTATGCGTTCCCAGAAAAGTTTGAATTTATTCCACGTGACAAACATAACGACCAATCAGTGTGTTTTTACCCGCGTCAAGCACGGGCTTACAGCTAGTTTGTATTATGATTTATGTATTATAAACTATATAATAATTATAAAACATAACTGTGTCATTGTAACGGTTTCGTGGCAACTCCATGGAATGATTTATAATTATAGCGAAGCTTAAGGATAAAACGATTACACCATGAAAATGAATGAATAAATCAATCAAATACCAAACTGAATCTTAAAACATTAAAGAATTGGTAATTTGATGTGTGCTCAATTGAATTTTTAAAAAATTGCATAAGTTCATTTGCCTGTTGCATTAAATTTTGTGCAAAAATATTATTTGAAATCGAATACTCCACTAATTTATTGTCACTATACTACTCACATGTCTGATCACTACGGTCCACTCTTGGACGATCTGAGAAACAACACATTCGTTCAATTATCTCATCAGAATAGGCCACGGGCCCTTGACTATTATTTGTGTGGTGATATTGATAACAGCGTCCATCGCACCATGATAGTGTGATGTCAACTTTAGAAAATTAACTTGTAAATAAGCTCCTCAACTTCCGACCTGCTCCATCTTGTTTTACGTTCTTGAACTAATCGTAAGAAAATGTTTTAAAATTTAATAAGTCGGAAAAACAAAACAAGGAGCTTGTATTATAGATTTTTTGATCCCTTGTTTTGTTCGTATTATTTAAATTATTAAATTCACTATTAATGCGCATTATTACAAAAAATAGTGATAAAAAAATTGGTTATGTCGACTGAAGAATTATAACCCCATGACATGTGATTGGTACAGTACCTTTTGAAAGTTTATTAATATAATTATTTATAGCTATTAAAATAATAATATTACATTTATAATAGAATATTTGATGAACATTCTTTTCACAACTAACTATAAGCTGGAACTTTCGACAACACAGAATTTTATCAAAGGCTGCATATAACAAAGGCATGACAAAATCACGTTACAGGTAAATTATAATTTCTTGTTCAAACTAATTCATGTATTACTAAATTGTATTCGGATCATTGGCTCTGAAAGGGTGAAGCTAATAATAAAAGCGGATATATAATAACTCGCCGGAAATGACGCAGCCCGTTTTGGAAGATGACCCATATTTTGGACTTTGTTCTTAGACGATGCTTATGAACTATTATGTAGGTGAAGTTCATTTGATCTTGATGTAATTAATTTACATTACATAATAAAATATTAATAAACTAAAGCTAACTAAAAGTAACTTATAGTTAAAATATTTTTTAAATATTATTTACACAATAACAATGACATCGATTTGGTAAATTGTTCTTTAGCCCGAATTTCATCTGAGGGTCAAGGTCGTTTAGCAGAATCCGTGAAGGTAGCAATATATAACATTTATTAGTATTTAACTACTATTATAAATTATATGAAATATATTAATATACTTTTTAACAGGTGTTAAATAAAGATTTCTCACTCCTGTCAAATCGAATTTCACGCCCCATGCCAAGACCATGAATGGTGGTGAATTCTCATAAAGGATTTAAAATGCTTTGTCGCACAGTTCAAATGGCATGACGGTATTTAATATTGATACCGGATTAATTAACTGGAATAATCCCGATCTTCTCAAGATTTTCCTTTGCACGAGTGATCATCTTTACAAAAGGTAAATTAATATTCCATTATAGAAATATTCCATCCCGAGAAGTCTTTTTGCTAGAAATAGGTTTTGAATTTAATTAAATTAAATTATTAATTTATCACATGATCAACCATATAGGGTTTGCCAATTTTTAGGTCAGCTATAGGTCCCATTTGTGGTTAGTGATTTTGTCGGGGAGGGTTATTGCGATTAGATTATTAGGTCAGTATACTTTTAGAATTGGACTGCTAAAATCAAAACAATTTTCTCTTAGTAGAAATTTACTACACGCTACTCCTAAACGTTCAGGAATTGTTCCATCAGATCATGAAAGTCGAGATGTTTCGTGTTTCTGGTGCTAAATTAACTTACTGGATTCATCAATAATAATTAATTAATTCTTGAAGAAATAATTTCCTGGAGGCAGAAATATTAAAAATTAATTTCCTTTTTAGGGCAAAAAACTGAACATTAATTTCCTGGTATTGTGAATATTTAGAAATTAATTAGAAACAAGACCTTTCGAATAGGTTTTCTGAAATCAATAATAATCGAATTTGATTCAAGAATTTCCGCGATCAGAACGAAAATTGAGCAGGAATTCCCACTATTACCAGTTAATCCTCATGATCCGAACATGAGAACCACGCTAATTCATTCGGGGAGTTCTGCTAGTTTAGCGTCTGTTGCTTCCAGTCCCAGCTTAACTCCGAATGCCGTCGATGAGAAGGTTGGGAACAATTTCGAGAAAACACCGAGGAGACTTGCATGCGGGAGATGCATTACTGGGACTATTGCCAGATCTTGCACGTTCGTGACTATCATTTTTTATTGATTTTGATATATTTAATAAATAATCATAATATTTATAAATACATAATTCATTTTGCGATTGAACTTTCTAAATAATTTGGAATTTATGTATTCAATATTCAGTTATTGTTTGAATAGCTGCATAATATATTTGTGTATAAAATATTGTTGTTTTTAATAGTTTGAATTTTTAATAATTGGCATTTATTCTAATAGAAATGGATAATTTGTATTCCTATTGCAGGCGCAAAAACATCGAGCGAACGCTCCCGATAATCAAATGGGCCCCAATTTACACCAGAGACAAAGCAATTGCAGATTTAATTGCGGGCTTGACCGTCGGCCTCACCATCCTCCCCCAGGGATTGGCCTATGCTACTGTGGCAGGCTTACCACCGATTGTAATAATTTTATTGTCAATTTTCTTTAAAAATAATTAACTATACAGAATTTAGATATTGTGTAAATTTAAAAATTATTTCTTATGCTTAATGAGATAAATTGTATTGCCGATTCTAATATGTACTTCCCAATTTATTTTGGTGATTTCAATTCAGTAATTTTAAATTTATTTTGACAATTTTAATTTGGCAATATTAATTTTTTAAATTTTAATTTGGCAATATTAATTTTTTTAATTTTAATTTGTCAATATTAATTTTTTAAATTTTAATTTGACAATATTAATTTTTTTAATTTTAATTTGACAATATTAATTTTTTTAATTTTAATTTGACAATATAATGTTTTTAATTTTTATTTGTCAATTCTATAATAATTTTAAATCCTGTTGATTTTTTGCTTTTAGTTTACATTAGTTTAATTTACTTTACATTTTTAATTAATTTTGATCACTTATTCAATTTTTGACGACAGTATGGCTTGTATTCATCTTTCGTCGGCTGTTTCATCTACATTTTCTTCGGGTCCACCAAAGCGATCACGATCGGTCCCACAGCAATTCAGTGTGTCCTGACTCATAAATACACTTATGGGAGATCTCCGGAATATGCGGTTTTCCTCAGTTTTGTCACAGCGATAGTGACGCTTTTTATGGGGATTTGTCGCTTGGGTGAGCAAAGTTTTATGCGTTTTTTCTAAATAATGATGATCGTAATCGTAAGAACAAATAATAACCGCCATGTAATAGGCGAGATTTAAAAAATAAAAACAATAATTAATTCTTTGGAGTTCTTTCTCGACGCAGGATTCATCGCGAACTTCATCTCCTCCCCCGTCAACAGCGCTTTCACCTCTGGAGTTGCCCTAACAATCGTAGCCACGCAAGTCAAAGCTTTACTTGGATTGAAGTTCCCTGGTGAGGGATTTCTGGAGACGGTCATAGGACTGATAGAGCATATTACACATACAAAATTGGCGGATGGACTTTTGAGTCTTGTATGTTGTATTGTTTTGATCTTTTTGAAGGTTAGTTTTTCTATAAAAATTCAAAGTTTGTTTATTAAAAATAATAAAATTTATTTTGACAATTTTAATTTTTGTTTTAAGAAAATATTAATTTAAAAATGTTTTTTCATAATTTTCAGAAATTGCAATTAATCTTCAAATGCATTCAAGGAAGATCCGTCGTCCTGGACAAGATTTTATGGTTAGTTTCGACTGCGAGAAGCATCATCGTTATTGTAGTTTGTACAGCATTAGTGGCTGGACTTGGTTTGGGCCAAGGAGAGCCTTTTCAACTTGTTGGTAAGATGTTAATTAGTAAATTGCGAAAATTTTCTCCGATTTTTTTAAGCTTTAGCAAAAGTTTGCGGTCTATTCTTATGTCAATATTTTTTTCGAAATTTTCTTACTTTTTATACTTTTCAGGTGATATCACCCCGGGTCTGCCACCTTTCAAGCCTCCACCGTTTTCAATTTGGGAACCCGCAGATAATCGAACTCACAGTATTAAGGAAATCCTGAATGAACAAGCCTCAGCGTTGATAGTTTTACCTCTGTTGGGTATCATGGGACATATCACCATCGCAAAAGCCTTTTCGGGGACGGAACGAGTGGATGCCACGCAAGAGATTCTTTGCATCGGGATTTCCAACATTATTTCCTGCTTCTTCAGTGGCATGCCGATCGGTGGGAGCTTTTCGAGAACAACTGTCAATGCTATGAGTGGTGTTGAGACTCCTTTAGGTAATATTGCCAATATCATTTTTATTATTTATTTTATTATTATTTATTTTATTATTATTTATTTTATTATTATTTATTTTATTATTATT
>JAQGAK010003084.1:0-16630 GCA_034696945.1 Lipothrix lubbocki
CATTTATTTTATTTATTGTTTTATTTATTATTTATTTTATCATTTATTTTATTTATTTATTTAATTTAATATATCCTTTTTTGATTTTAAATAGTCAATGATGTGGCGCCGAGAAAACAACATCGACAAGATTCTGACATGGCAACGGCCAGACTTCCTCCAAAACGGATATTACTTCAAGGCTTGTGGGGCTGATAATGATGAATGCATCAGTAAAACCAAAATTAAATTAAAAACTTACATCATTTTATAATTTCAATCACAATTTTGATAAAATTCTGAAAGTATTACGTCATTATATCATTAATTTTGCATCGCAGTCTGCATCGTCCCCTTCGGCCAATGGGACATGCGGGGTGCTGTGGAGGCGGGGCATCGAGCCGCGGTGGTTCGTTACGCCAATCAGATCCTGGAGCAAGGCTTTGCTTATATGAAGAAGGAATCCACGGACAAGAAAATTCTCAATCAGTTCAATATTATTTTGGACTGGACGGGGTTCTCGATAAACCAGATTTTGTCCCGAGAAAGTAATGTTGCTAGTTTTATTTCCAATTTAAACTAGTTTTTAAAGCATAAAAAATATAAATAAAATATAAAATTATAAGCAATTTAATAATTTGTATAGGATAATGGAATAGAAACTCTATTTTTGTCAGATAATTTGTCGACTAGAATAATTTTTCCCCATGTAATTCACACATTTTCCCAGCTTCTGCTTCTCTTTTTTTCTGATTCAGAAAGTCAATTTGCATGCAGGAAATTCCGTATGCAAAATCGTGTCTTGCTTTAAAACGTGATTTGTCTCATCATTCACACGCTCCCTCAATTAATTGCTTGATATTTTTCTTCTCACTACAGCCGTCGACACGTTGATGGAATGTCTGAGAACCTTTGAGACGAATTACCCCGAGACCTTGAAGGAGGCTTATGTTGTTAATGGTAATACCTATATATGTGAATATGAAATTTATTCACAAAGATGTTTTTTGTAGTACTTATCTATTCTAAGCATTTTCTTGTATTTGTATTAAACGATACCATCGTTTGGTTTATTTTTATAGCTCCCGCCATCTTCGAAATAGTCTACAATCTACTGAAACCCTTCGTCTCAGCTCGGACACTTGCGAAATTAAAAGTTTACGGATGTAACACTGAACAATGGAGAGCCGCTTTGCTGAAAAATATCGATCCATTCGAATTACCGTCCCAATATGGAGGAACTAATTTGACTTGTAAAAATGTAAGAATTTTTATTATTTATGTTATTCAAGTTTACTATAAATTTTATTTTATTTATGCCATTTCATTCATTACATTAGGTTTTAAGTCATATCAGTACGCTGTATAACACATTACCACACTGTTCTTCAATTTACAATATGATTTTTACTATTTTATATTACTATATTCGTAAGTTGTAAAATTATTAAAATTCGTACCTAATTTTATGCATTATTTTTTGAAAATTATTATATACTTTCCAAATAACTCTATTCTAAATAACTAATTTACTTATCAAACAAGTACGAACTGTCCGACGGACTTGATCGTCCTCCAAAGGCCCGCGACCTCCCAAAGGCAAGTTTTCAAAACGCCACGGTGAAAGCGGGAGATAAACTTATGATTGAGGAATTCGTTTCCGTGCCTGGAACTCATTTGATGTAAGAATTTGTATTATTTCTTAATTATTTTCATTCATTTTGTATGTATTTATTTGTATTTATTTTCTATATGTACGTATTTGTATTTATTCTGTACATATTTTATAACTATTTGTATTTATTTTGTATATATTTTGTAATTATTTGTATTCGTTTTATAATTATATTATTGGCATTTATTTTGTATTTATTTTATAATTATTTGTATTTATTATATATTTATGTAATAATTATTTGTATTTAAAACCTTTTTTATATTACTTTATATTAAATTTGTTATTAATTATTTTGAATTTACTTTTTATTTATCAGCTGCAATTTTACATCGAAAGATTATGACATGGGATTCCACGTCACTTACAATGATCAGAAATTGTTCTCTACGGAGCGAGCCGACTCACACATTCACATGCAGAAAGGATTGGTGATTTGTAATCAAGTCGGAACATGTAAGCGCCTAATCTAATATTTTTTATTCCATGTTTTCTTACATTTATTTAAATGTAATATTTTTCAATTTCCTTTCGATTGAAATCTATTGATTAGTACTTTTTAAAATAAATTAATTTTCATTTGATACAGAACTAATAAAATTTATACATTTCAGACAAAATCTGCTTCGACAATTCCTTCAGTAAATTCCGATCCAAGAGCATTTGCTTTGCAATTGAGCAGGAGGTGCCTGAAAAGTTCGCCAGCTCCGCAACAAAACTTAATCAATTGGGATGAAATGTTAAAAACTGAGCGCGTGATAATGACAGTATAATTTACTCTATGATTTTAAATGTCGAAGCAAATTTTTGGTAACAGTTGGTTGCGAATTAATTTTTGGGTCAGCTGTATTAATTAAATCTGGCTGCATATTACTCCAAACAATGTTTTATACATTGAGTAAAATATATTTATTCCATTATTTTTTAAATACTAGAACTATAGAACCATTATTTTTCACACTTTATCTGTAGTAAACTAATATTTTGTTTTTAAAATTTAGTACATCCACATTTTTGTATTTTCATTAAAATTAAACCTTGATTAAAAATGTTTCAAATATTGAAAAATTTGTGACAATCGTAGTTATGTAAATTTATAAATGTTAATAAATTTCCGGTAACGGCTTAATTAATAACAAAATGTGTTTTACTTATATAATTATTACTTCAAATGTTAATAATCGTTTCGCATTTTCTCCTCCGACTCGTCAAACCAGTAATCGTAGAAATCCTTGAATTCATCTGAATTGTGCCCACTGTAATATATATATATTGATATATTTATATAATAAAAGAACTTTTATCACTAACCTAACGCAATTAACAGTTTAAACTGTTTAAAAATCTAAAGTAAAAAATATAATAATTGCCCGCATAAAAAATATTCAAACGTTTTAACCTTTGTGGAGTTTTTGCGGTAGTTGTGGTGACGGCGACTTAAAAAAATCAAAAATAAATTATTATAAAAATTAACATGTAAAAGTGGATATAGCAATATTGAAATTTTTCTGTTGTTTAACACTAAAAAACCATTTTATTTACCAGGCACGAGTGCATTTCCTATTGGCGGGATATACCTGCGCATGGTACTTGATAATGGTGGGTGTTGCCACACAAAAACTTTAGCTCCTTTTAAATTCAAAAAAAAATAAACGTTTCAAATTTAAGTGACCTTATCGTTCTAATATGAATTTATTAATAAATTAATTTAGTGCAAAAAATTAATTACGTATTATTATACAGTTTATTTAAATTATTATAGGAAATTCAAAGTATTTTCACAAATAATAAAATTACTGAAAATTAAATTATCATTATTATTAAAACGAATTTACTGGTAAAAACTAAATTATTTGTAATATTTTGATAAGATAAGAAATGAAAAGTTTACGCACGTAAATTGATTACTCTAAACCATTTTATATTTCCAACAAAATGTCATACCTGGGATTTCATAACTGATGCTATAAGCCGCACCAGAGCGATTCACATGTACAATTGTTAATATTACAAAACACAATGAAATTGACAAAAGAGAGTTTGGTTCCATGTCTTATATATTGGTCAATGTCAATGTGATATGGAGATAATATAAGAGACTAATTTCCCAGTGATGTTTTTCACAACATAAAACATAAATAATTGATAAAATGATGACAAATCTTATGATAATGTATAAAAATGGAAAAAATTCTATAGACAAAAAGTTTGAAGAGATATTAATTTGATAAAATTGCTACTAAAACTGAAAATAATCTTACTTCTTTTTTGTTGCTTAAATAAATTCTCTGGTATCCTTGTCCATATTACAAGTGACTCACGTAAGTTGTTGTCTTTTACGTCAAAATTCTTGTTGTTTCCCGAGGCGAAAAACCCATCGTCATAACAGGAACTTTAAAGTTAAAATTCCAGTGATGAAAGCGGAAAATGAGAAATACACACATATAGGAAAATATACAGGAAAATTTATTTACTATACAGTAGTAAAGCTATTTTAAACCCGAATATTTTCTAAAAATCTTAATTATTAAATTAATTAACTCACATTGATTAATACTGCGGTTTTGCTTGCATTTGTAGATCGTATAACTACGTGAGATTTCTTCTTTAGGGAAAAATCATGGCGATTAAATGTTTTCAATAAATTAGAATGTACATATACATATAGCAAAGCCAAAATAATGCTTGAATTAAAATAAAAAGCAAGTACTTTAAAATTTACGTAAAACAAATAAAAATACATTCCCGTCGAAAGTAAAGGCGAAGGTGCATAACAATGACTTGACACACGCTCTAATTTTGTGCCCCAATTGAATCCTACACTTCAAATCAACAAGAAGCAGAGAGATTGCAAATTCCAATGATCGTCACTCAATCTAATAAAAAAATAGAATGCAAATATTCACCTTTATTGCAAATCTCAAAATGAAGCAATTTTAAAGTCACGAACTTTTGTCTCTCATCCTTTGTTTATCTTTAAAATGTTAGTCATTGTTGGGGTTGACAAAGACATTTTGCGAATAGGACTGCATACAATTTACGCAATGCGAACAAATAAAAACAACGTGCATATGTATACATGTATATGTATTTCTAACTGTAATGTCAATGCTGCGAAAAAACGTAAATAAAAACAAGCGTCCGTTGAACTGCCTTTTTAACTTAAAATAAACTAATTAAATATAAAAATTACGCAAAAATAGAATAATTGATCGAGTTAACTTCAGAGTTGTATAAAAGCGGGATTCTTTTTGGATTAAATCACAGTTGACAACTTTTCACTTGCAAGGAATAACTATAAACGTTTCAACGAGAAATAGTAGGAATTTGACCAAAAATGTTCACCAAAGTAAGTGAGAATTTGTTAAAAAAGTTAAAAATTTATTAACAAATTGCAAATATTATTGGGGAAAAAATTAAGAATTTTAAATATTTTATACTATTTTGCAAACATTTTAATGTATTTTGTTGGAAAATATTTATTTAATAATTTGGCAAAATAATTATTGAAATTGTTTTTAAAAAAATTTAAATAATTCTTTGGAAAATCATTTAATGCAATTTCTTATTCAAATAATAATGATTTTACTTTATTAGTTTGCAGGAATTTTCTGCCTAGTCATCCTGACCTGGATGGCAAATCTTCAGGTCACGGAGGCTGGATTTAACGGTGGTTATGGCGGAGGATTCAGTGCTGGCGGATATGGCGGAGGACTTGGCAGGGCCTACATTGGAAATAGCCATGGAAGCGGATTGGGCGGTGGTGGCGGCGGCGGCGGCTACGGAGGCGGTGGTGGTGGCGGCGGTGGTGGTTATGGCGGCGGCGGTGGCTGCCCTGGATGTGGAAAATAAAAAAGGATCAGTGATTTTATTGCAGTGACTTTCTCAGTACGGAATTAAGGACCATAACTAATGTTCAAATATGAAATAATTACCTTTAATCACGTGGCAGCGGGATAATCTGGGAGGATTTCATTTAATTTACTTAATTTACGTTAAATCCTATGTATTCATTTTAATTGTAATTGCTTTGAAAACTTTTGATTCTTCAAGGGTAAAATAATATTTATTTATTTAACTTTCACAATGAAGTGTCTTATAGTGAGTTAATAATATAAATTGTAATTTATTTAGTTAAGTTAATAATGATAATTATTAATATTACTGAATTCTTTTATGAAGAAAATAAATTTAAAATAATCTTCAAATTATTACTTTCTGATCAATGTGGAGATTTATTTATTGAAATTCGTCATTGAGAGTTATTTGCCTACCACTCTAAATTAAGTTTAAAGTCAGAATAGCAGCATTAATTTAATTTTAGGTACGCGCATATACTACAATAATTAATTTAATTTTAAAAATATTAGTTTTTAGAAATAAATTTATTATCATGGAAATTTTAGGTTTAAATAAATATAATTATTTATATAAGTACGTGGCATATCACTTTTTTATTTTCACAGAATATTTACGTTATTATGGAACGATTGTATAGGAAGTTCTATAGCTTAATCGCTATCATTCTCAAATGGATCGCCGCCTTTAAAAGCCTTTTTAAAATTAACTCCTTTAATTCGTTGATGCTTTTCCCGTAGCTTTTCTTGCGTTTCTAAAAGTTGTAATTCCCGGTTTCGAATCCCCGCTTCCCACTTTTCCATTTGTTGGATGCGCAGTTCCTCGACTTCTTCCTCTCGCCGGGAAGGTCGCGGTTTGGAAGTTACGGCGCGAGCTTTCTTTTCCTCTTCTTGTTGCTGCAAATAGATAAGAATTTAGAAATATTCTGTAAACTTTTTCAACCACGGATACAGTTAAATTATCTAATATTTATTAAAGTGTTTTTTTATCAAAATGGAGAAAATATTTAGAAATTAAAAACATTTCCAACTGTAATTTAAAAAAAAAATTAATAATTAATTCTTATTTTCCCTTATTTTGTCGACAATGCAAACCAAAATGTTATAATTATTATTATATTATTTTATTTTAATTGTAAAATAAGAATAATCCTTAATTATTATTATTACTTTTCGTCTTTCTTCGGCTTTTGCCAGTTTATCGTTAATGGTTTCCGAAGTCACTATTTTCTCCGGTCGATCTTCTTTTCTCAAGGACTGGGGGACAAAGGTCACTTTCTGGGCAGGAACATCTTTGGGTTGTTCGATTATTTCGAAGCTTTAATAAGAATTTGCGTAAAGAAATGACATATAAGAAATTTATGTAATTTTTGCAAAACATAAAATGTTCAGATTTATTTTTAGTACCCCGTAGCATTCGGAGAATTCTTGATAGGTCGGGCAATTAATCCCTCATTCCTTAACGATTCTAATATTTTAGCCTCTTCTAATTTGGTTCGTTGAACGGCGCTCAATAAGCGCGAGCATGGGACCCCAACAATGACTAAATCTGAGATTAACAAAGGGAATTCTGAATTTCAATCCATATTTTAAGGTGACCACGGTGTTATTTTATTTTGTTTGGAATAATAATTTCAAAGTTTATAAATATTCATAACTAATTTACAATAAAATTCATGATTTATAATTACCCAAATTGTTTGGCGGTACAAATTCCGAAATGACCTTCCTGACGAGCTCATCTTTGGAATTTTCCGTAATAAAGTCAAACTCTCCTGCGTACTCTTCAACGATTGCTTCATCTTCCAGCGGCTAAAAGTTGATAGTCGCAAAAATGTCAAAAATTATAGGAATTAAAAAAAAATTTTATTTATCTATTATTATTTAATTATTATTATTTATTTATTATTATTTAATCATTATTATTTATTTATTATTATTTAATTATTATTTATTTTTTATTATTTAATTGTTATTATTTATTTTTTATTATTTAATTGTTATTATTTATTTTTTATTATTTAATTGTTATTATTTATCTACTATTATTTAATTGTTATTATTTTTTATTATTATGTATTGTCATAGAATTATATCATTTTAAAATTTACACAATGTAATTTAATGAGGAAATTAGTTAAAGTGATCAACTTAAATTTCACCTGATGTAAATTCAAAATACACGTAATTAAAACCAATTTAACTTATATTATTTAAATTAAACTCACAATGTGAATTGAATTATTGCCCGGCGGGTCATGCTGCTCAAAGTCTACAATTTCCTCACTCGGGTCATCTTCCCTCCGTGGAAGACTCGGCGGGACGACGCGACTATCTCCACAACCCATGAATGACTGGAAAATAATTCCCTTTAAGTCTGATCAAACTCGCCGATGCAAGTTGATGTCACGGGATTGCTTCTCCTCTGATTGCACCGAAATGCATTTCGCTTCGACTTTGTTTATACAAAAAATATTGATTCTCCTCGAGTTTTTACTTTTATTTTCTAGTAATAATCGAATGTCGCAGCGGAACCGCCAATTTTCCCTACCATATTGCCGTCATTACTTCAATATTTTTATTGCAAGTAGTCACGACAAGGTTTGAGTAATAAACATTCTGGTGGATCATTGATTTTATTAGTGCTTTTTACTAATTACGTAAATTGTTCTAACACAAATTATGTTAAATGTGAAATATTTTGTAGGCCTTACACTGCTTTCACATTTTATATTCGTTGTTTGAATATTTTCAAATTCTTATTCAAAACTTGCTTTTCAGATCCAATATATTTGCAAAATTTGTATTTCTAAAAAAGGAAGTCAGATTGGTGGAAGAAAAATTCAGTGAATTTGCTTGGAAGTCCGTCTGTCAACTCATTTCAGGTATACAGAATTGTATCGTGAAGCCTCCTAGACTGGTTATAAGTACTTGGATAAATACAGTATTTAGAAAATGGCTAGAAATACCCGAAAAGTTTTGGCAGAAAGTACATAAGGACATAAACTTCCTTCATCAAGGTGACATATAATCGGGCTTTTCTTCACAAAATGTATAGATATTTTCCGGTATATTGCCAACATCAAGGACTACTATAGGGAAGTGAAGGTTAGAATATGTAAGAATCGACAGTCTTATAAATTTCATATACTTTTGTATACAGCAGTATAATAATCTATATATAGATTAAAAACATTGTATTCTCCATTTAAGTGCATAATTCAGTCTTTTCGGTCCCTCGTTGGACATTTTAGCCCATTGACACGTCAACGAGAGGAAGGACAATTGTGAAGCCCGGACAAGGGAAAACTTAGTACGAAGGTACTAATCGTAATAATAAGTTGGCGGTACGGCCCAAGCATATATCTGTAGTAGCAATATACTTTTATATATAAGGACATACAATCAATATATAGTTGCCAATATTGGCGAGAAATATTGGCAATACTTCCATTATACTATACAAACCTTTAGTGTGAAAAGCAAAACATTTCCCGGTATCTTCCGGGACTTGACGATAAACATTATAATTACCTTTTTCCACTATTTGACTTGCCCACGCTTTAGGCAGCATGCTTATATTTCCTTATGTAAGTCGCAATATAACAAACTGTGCATAGCCGCCATAGTTGTGCAAATTGTTTTTTTTCTATTTAGAAGTTCGCCGTTGAAAAGACAAATATAACTATCCGCACAGCTGCTAAAAAGGAATAAGAATTACTACGGGACTACAAGATATTTCACAAATATTCCAATGCAAAACTGACTACGTCGTTTAAAAACTGACCCATGTGTTTACATTGCATGAGTGTGGCGCATTTATACGGCAAGCAAAATTTTGCCGCTGCTGCTGGAAAACTACTACATGTTGTAATATCGGAAAATATTCAGAAGCTTCTACCACTTAAGTCTTTGTATACGGTAAATAAACGGGATAGTCATTTTTGCATTCCAAACTTTAAAAATAATATGTGTGTATTCGGGAGCTGTAGTCTTATTTCATTTTAGCAACTGTGGAGATAATTATATTTGCCTCTTCAGCAACAATTTGCCATTTCATTTGATGTAACGTTGACTAAATGTCTTCGCTTCGCTCCACATACTACAACCTAAATTACAGTGATTCCATATAAATGGGACTGTGTTGTGTACCGTGCAAAATTGTTTATATATACCTAAAAGTGAGGTATATACGTAACATACTACAAAATACCATATTTACTATGTATGCACCATAAGATAAGATATTGTGTTAAATGTTACTCCATGTAAATACACGTAATTTAAGAGCAAGCCACACCACATCCTTTTCCTTTACACAAGCATATGAGGACAAACTTTTGTCAAGCACTTTTAGTTTGTGGCAGGAAAAGATTCATTAGGAATTCGATTTATCGACCTGATATTGACGGTTGTTGTCATGTTGCGTCATGCTGTACAGCTAAACGAAAAAGTCCTCTTTGTAAACCTTTATCCTATACATTAAAGCCTTTACAGCGTGATTAATGATCCTATCCAGGAACTCATGCATGTACAATTGTTTTCAATCAAATTAGTTTTTATTGCGCCAAAAGTAAAAAATCAATATTTAGTACTGAAACAAAATTAATTGGAAATGCACACAACAATTTCAACTTTGAAAAAATGTTTACACATCATTTGGACTTTGGGACTACAATTTTACCAATTTTGATTGTAGCTTGTTTACCATTTTTATGATTTTCATTATCATTTGTTTGCAGTTTTGTCATTTCGGTTGCCATTTGTTTACATTTTGTGCCATTTTCATTTCTATTTATTTACAACATTATCAAATTTGATTACTAATGATTTACCATTTTTTGCAGTTTTAATTGACATGTAAATTTTTACAAGCGTTTAATAAACAAGTTCTCGCCACCATGTTTTTCTAAAAATGCAAAACTAATAACATTTCACGTATCAGGCATCGTTAAAATCTTACCATGATTTAGTAGTTATTTATAAACTTCTTTTAGTTAAAAGGGTGCTGAAAATATAAAATAACACGCCTGACAACAAACTCCTGCGATATCAGAAAATAAACGATTAATCATAATCATCCCTGTTAATGCCTCAAGAATCGAGAAATAAAGTTCACTCAAACAGGAAACAATTAATATCCAGGTTCAAAGTACAGAATAGGCTATTAATTTTTTTGGAGTGTATTATTATTCTCCCACTATTTTTCATACGTGTAATTAAACCTGATATTGAGAAGGAGTACTTTAAGATTGTAATACATATATGCATACAATGGCGACTATTTGAAACATGTTTCCAGTGCGATAAAAAATCAAGTGGAAATGAAGGTGAAGTATCTTGAGCAATAAAACCTAACATTGCGTAATGCATTTTCGCTTGTTAGAGTACAAAATAATTTCATTTAGTACTAAATATAATATATAGTATTGAGAGTATGAGATGCAGATATAAATATTGAGGTTCTTGCTGCTTGACAACGATATTTTTCACTCCTCTTTGAGTGAATGGCAGAAGTACAAAGTACTGGCTACAAACGCATAGAAACTGTAAAGGAGATCATTATAAGCGGGAAATATAAATTAGGTCTTGAGGTTCTGTGATAAAAAAGGGTTAAGTCTATTTATAACTACACCGCAATAAATATGATCATATTAGCATTCTTAGTTATTGTACTGGCAAAGCTTGCCACGATGGCAGGAAGAATACTAAATTACTTTATCAAACCCAATTACCCAAGAAATGCCTTGCAAGCAGTGCAACGAACTTCCAGTACTGGCACTTCAGTTGATAAATCCCATACATTTTTCAGGAATTGTGAGAAGCCAACGACGGAGCCGGTGACGGGCGTAGTTGAAGGTTAAACTTTTGACAATCTTTTGTTTTTAATTTTGTTATTATATTGTCGGCAGAAAATATTGCGCTTTTTAATACATGTATATTCCAATAATGTCCTTATTTTGCTTTATTTTCTATTTAATTTGTATTTATTTTGTTGCGATTTTGTATTTATTTGCACCAATTTTGCATTAATTTTGTATTAATTTTGCATTAATTTTGTATTATTTTTGTATTAATTTTGTACATATTAATTTTGAATTAATTTTGAATTAATTTTGTATTAATTTTGTATTAATTTTGCATTTAATTTGTATTTAGCTTGTGTTTGTATTATGTTGAATTTGTGTTTACTTTGTATATTATATTGAATTTGTACGTATTTTGTATTTATATTCTATTAAATTGTATTTACATTGTTTTTTATTATTAAAGGCAAAATCCCTGAATGGCTTGAAGGAACTCTGATCCGCAATGGAACGGGAATCATTAAGGTTGGAAATGATGTGTACAATCATTTATTCGACGGTATGGCCGTTCTCCATCGATACCATATTAGTAATGGCAAGGTAAATGAGTAATTAAAAATAAACTAATAAAATTGTCAAAAATTTTTAAATTCATAGAAAATAATGTATTTATTTTGTTATATCTTGTTTGTAAAATGTTATTTGTAAGACGTTCTCAGAAGCATTAAAATAGAAATGTTGAGGTCATTAAAAATGAAATAAATTAAGAAAATATTAAATTAATGATTTTTGTGGTATTTTGTTACAAAATTTTCAGGCTACTTACACTAGTCGTGCACTAGAGAGCGATACTTACAAAAGGAACATGGCAGCTAATAGAATCGTTGTGTCTGAGTTCGGAACGGCGGGATTTCCAGATCCTTGCAAAAGTATTTTTCAGAGGTGCAGTAAATTACGAATATGCTTTCTGATTCTATGGCTTGAGAATTTGCAGAAACCGTCTTTGAATAATGAAGTACTGATTTCTAATTGTTATTGGAAAAACTTTAAACTTCCAGATTACAATCCAACTTTGAATCCTTGATGGGGAAAAGCACCCAACCTATGACAGATAATTGCAGTGTCAACGTGGGTTACTATGGAGATCAACTGTATGCAATGACAGAGGGCAATGTCATAAGAAGAATTGATCCGGAGAATTTAAAGACCATTGGGGATGGAACAGTTATCTCGAAGTATGTGGCAGTGAATCATGCTACAGCACATCCACATGTATGTGAGGATGGCACTATCTATAACATTGGGACAAGCTATCGGCATAGCCGGGGTCCCCATTATGTAGTAGTAAAAGTTCCTCCAAGTTTTGATAGTAAAGGTAAAAGACCATGAAAATAAAGTAATTTTGATATTTCCAAATTAGCAATAATTATCGTTTACCTTTCGGGTTGCTGTTACTAATCACTAATTAGCTTTAGTATTAGTAGTAGTTTTAGTATTTCGTCCTTACCTGTATTGACTAAATGAATATTGTTAATTTATATTTTAGTTAATTAAAATTTTAGTGTTTACTATTTAGCTTGATTATTACTAACGTTTTTTGTATTTGTTACCATCTAGACACAAGTTACAAAGACGCCAAGATAGTTGCAGAAATACCATTCACGAACAAGAGACATCCATGTTATTATCATAGTTTTGCCATCACTAAAGACAAATTAGTTTTTATTGAATCGCCATTAAGACTGGACCTTCTCAAGTTAGCGACTATGGCAATTACTCATACTTCGTTTGCCTCAGCTATGGCTTGGGATCCAACCTTAAAGGTAACTTGGTATCTACTAAATTTTCTAGACAATTAATATAAAAATGATTCTTATGAGAGTTGATGAATTCATTGAAATTTTGATTTATTTTAAATTTGCGTGACTTAATTTTATAATTTATTTGTCATTAACAGACCCGTTTTCATGTTTCTTCGCTTACTGATGGCAAAGCTCATCCAGTTGTGTACGAATCCGATCCTTTCTTCACCTTCCATCATATAAATGCTTTCGAGGAGGACGGGCAGCTTGTTGTGGATGTTGCGGGTTATGACAGAGGAGATGTGAGTGACCGCGATTAATTATTTTGTAAATTTTTTGATATTTTGTTGCTTATACATTGGCAACATTGGTTAGTGCGAATTGTAGAGAGAGTCAGATTTTAGACTGAAATTTTGATGAGCTGACATAATTATACCACTTCGCAATATAAAAACAAGAATATTATAGTAAATTAGTTCATTTAATAACGACAACAAAAATTACATTGTAATTTATGTAATCATGATACGATTTCAGGTAGTCATGGAGTTTGAGGGAGAACGTTCTTATGATGCTTCCAATACTACAAACGAAGCAACTGCTAGGAGGTTTGTCCTTCCCCTCAATGTAGAGAAAGCGACTACAGGAAAGAACTTGGTTACCCTGAAAGATTCAACAGCCAAGGCTACACTTGCGGAAAAATTGGGGGGAAAGCTTCGCGTATTTTGTGAACCCCAGCACCTTACCAATACCTGGATGGAACTTCCACGTATTAATTATCACTACAACACGGACAAATACAACTACTTCTACGCAATCTCCAACTTGAAAGAAACAACCTTCAGGACGCCGGAACCGGATTCGGTAAATTAATGAATTGTTTGCTGGTTTTGGGGACAAAAATGTTGTTCCAATGTCGAACTCGCTGTTCGGGAACAATTGATTATTATTTTGTTTATATTTCTAGTTAACAAAAGTCGACATCAAGAACCACAAAAATACCACTTGGTCATCTGAAGAAATGGTTCCAAGTGAACCGGTATTTGTTGCTAAACCAGGTGCTACAGAAGAAGATGACGGCGTTGTCCTGTCTGCACTGATGCATAAAGCTGAAGAAAAACGCGTGACTTTGCTCATCCTTAATGCTAAAGATATGAAGCAAATGGCAAAGGTCGAATTCCAAACTGAGGGTACATATACTGCCACTTTCCACGGTCAGTGGGCGAATCAAGAGGATAGAGTCCATTTGTATTAACTTCGCTTCGCCATGAGAATACTTCCTGGGAGTTTTCCTACAGGCGATTCATCTTCAGATACTTGAATTTGTTTATTTCGACGTTTTGTAATAATATTCAACTGCGTTTTATCCGTTCAGTTCGATAAGACTACTTGTCTTGATTAATCTTTGTGATGTGATGTGCATGTTTAATTAATTGCTTTCATCAGCTGGTCCGTAAAAATAAATTCCGCTCTAACCAAGCCAATTCAATAGTCCGTTGTCCCTATCGAATCAAGCATGAACCAGTAGATTCATCCTCCTCGTTTGCTTATTTAAGTGGGTATGCATGTGTACTTTGGCAGCTACCAGGAAAATTAAAGAAGTAAGGCCAACACATTACACTTGCGACATACATAATCGCTCGTTGTTTTCTCTTTCTCTTTTATTTGCAATAATTAAGTCTGAGCACAAAAAAATAATTAACATATGAACAACCATATAACACAATTAACTGAGTAGTTGACAAATTACATTTGCCGTTACATTACATACAGCAGCAATTTTTTGTTTGTTAAATTGTTCATTAAATTATTGTTTGTCTTATTGTTTGTTTGAAATGGTTAATATATGCAGTGCTGTTTACCCAGGTTTATCAAAGGTAATAGCAACGCTGGAAAATTAAAAATATAGAGTATAGGAAACTTTATAGCAGATAAAAACCGCTTTACCGTATAAACAACTAGTGGGTTTATGCTCCGATGCAGGCACATCCCCCGTCAAAATTATCAACTATCTTAGCCTTTATGTACCTTAAGTTCCCAAAGCTTTATTAGTCTGGTCAGACTTGACTACGATTCTGACGATTTGATTAGACTTGTGCTATTTAGGGAGAAAAAAAGGCCTTTTGAAAAAAATTAAAGTGAAGATGCCGTGTCAAAAATTAAAATGAACTGAAAAGTTGTAAACAAGCTCCAATTAATACAGCGTAATAATATCGCATTTTTGAAAAGCATCGCCATTCCATATCTATTAAAATTATTTTATTCTTTTTTAAAATTATTTTATTATTTTTTAAAATTATTTTATTATTTTTTAAAATTATTTTATTATTTTTTAAAATTATTTTATTCTTTATTAAAATTATTTTATTATTTTTTAAAATTATTTTATTCTTTATTAAAATTATTTTATTCTTTATTAAAATTTATTTTATTTCCATCTTCCCCTATAAAAACACGTTCCAAAATCTGTAATACTGGACGTAGAAGGACGTCCAATACGTCAATCGAAAGCTTCCTAAATCTTAAGAAAAATTTGGGATCAAATTGAAAAACCATTTTAAAAAGTTTCTCGGAGGAAAAATTCAAAGTTTTGACTATTTAACTTGTTTCCGAAACAACTAACTCGCAGACATTTTCCTAGTGAAATCTGAAACTAGCAATTATAAGCGCCTCTTGGCCAAGTAAACTTACATATGAACATTTGTATACATACCGCACTATTTGGCGATGAATAAGTTGTGTTTATCCAAAGCGATATTTAAAATTTTCATAATTCATAAATAAAATAATTTTCCTAATAAATGTAGAACCATTATAGTAAATTAAAACTAGCATTAAACAAATGAGGAAGTCGTTATCAGAACCATGGAGTTAGTAAATAGCTTGGAAAGCGTCGCTGAAAAGAGGGGTGTTAGTCAGATAATTTCGGGCTTAACTTCTAGACACCTTCGTTAATTTTCAGAAAGAACAGTGAAACGTTTATTCCAAAGCAACGCTGCCCATCTCTTCTTCTTCCTCTGCTTGAGCCTCTTCCTAATAATGTAAAGGTATTGAAAATTAGGCCCTAAGCATGATAAATGTCACTAGGGATATTTTCGATGCGTGGAATCTTTCTTGCGCTCTATAAATTCGGGTTGACCGTTGCAGAATGTGTTGAGGTACAGAGGTTCTCGAATGTGATAATCCTTCATTCGGCTGACATGAACTCTTTGCAGTTTATTATGATGAAACAACAGATATGAAGATATTATGATACAACATAAGGTTCTACGGCGTAGTTAATGTTGATTATCTTTCTGGCGACGATGTAAGGTTGGTGGTACTTGTTATTAAGCTTTGAAGACGGATGTTGTCCAAAGCATGTTGCCGGGCCACATGTAACTGATCTAGGTATCTACTAGCTTCGTGTTTAGTAAGTTCGGGTTTTGTGTACTGTCCCGGACCGGTTATAGGGGTGACTTAATGTTACTTTACTTTAAACTGTTATGACTTTAATATGGGCTCAATGTA
>JAQGAK010003085.1:0-16628 GCA_034696945.1 Lipothrix lubbocki
GCGTCAATGGAAAGTGGAAAGTAGGTATGGAAAGTGGATAGCTGAATATGTGGAAAGTGTTGATGGAAAGTGGAAAGCTGCCTATCTTTATCATTGGTGGAAAGTGGAAACTATCCACTTTCCACGCGAACTAGACAGTTATGTGAAAGCCAGCCTCTGCTTTACCTTTACATATATTGCCAGCAGACACATTTACATTATAAGTATCAAGCAATCAGAATAGTACTTTATAGTTATTGTTTGCTGTCAAATGAGATAATAAAATTGGAAACAACTTCCATTAATATCTATACCTCTAGCTTGTAGCAATGACCTTCAATCAGTTTATTTAAACCGGTTTGCTTATAATCAGTTTGTAACTTCTTTACCATTTAATATACAGAGAGAAAACTTAACTTGCCTGACGTGCGTGTAAGCCACACAATGTGGACTCTTTATATCTGCATGTTAAATTTTATGTACACAGATGTAGTATGCCTATTATTATTTCATATTATTTTAATTACATAAATATAATTGAAATAATGAGAAAATTGTGTAAAAAACTATCACTTTTGTCCCTAAAGGCAAAGGTTTAGTAACGACAGAGTAACATTTCTATAAATTCCATTAACCCTTAGCATTTGTGATGAATGAGTGGTATCATAAGCATGAATAATTTCTTCCTTAAAATAAATAAGTATATTTATTGTCAAAAAAAATATATTTATAAATAAATTCCATAAAAATAAATCATTATTAATTAAATTTTAAGGCAATTCTAATTTAATTTGATTAGCCTAATTAGCTTCTGTAAAATTGCACATTTATTAATTTCCGTTTTAATTAATCACTGGAAAATAGCGGCCCATTATAAAGTGGGACTATCCTATTAGGATTCCATGGTAAAGATCGGTCGGACCTAAAGTACAAATTCTTAATATGTCTCATATTAACAGTATCTCGAACTCCATCCACTTCAAACACCCGTTTTAGCCAGGACGACACCTGTGGGAAATCTTGCACCCGACTTAAATTGCACTTGAATACAATTATGTAAACGGGGTCAAACCGAATTAAAGTTGGAAAGAGGCGGATGTCGCATTCTGTCAGTTGGTCCCCAAGTAAAAATCCGCCAGTTGTCTTGCTTAACACATCTTCAAGCTTCACAAGTGTTTCATGAATGAGATTTACCCCAGATATATAATCCTCTTGAGTTGTAGCATAGCCAGCTTTGTATACTGCAGAATTAATCCCGACATTGATAATTTCATTCAGTTCATCAATACGTGCTGCAAATTGTTCGGGGTACAAATTCAAGCCTGGGTTTTTGCAGAGATTATTGAAACTATTGTTAAACATGCGGATAATATCAACGCTTTCATTATTTACTATTCGGTTTGAAACCTTGTCAAACAAAACTGGGACAGTGATTCTGCCTGCGAAGTTCGGATCTGTCAGAAAATACATGTCTCTTAGGAGTTTAAAGTTATTTTCACTGGGATCGGGTACGGCACCTGGACATTCTTTATCTGTCGCGAAAGACCAGCCGTCTTTTCCTAAGGTGCAATTTACAACGGACAACCCGATGACATCCTCCAGGCCCTTGAGTTTCCATGCTAAGGTTGTCCGATGAGCATAAGGGCAGCCATGAGCAACATACAAATGATACCGATTGGCTACAGGTGGGAAGTCCCCGCCTTCCTTAATTTGACCAGTAAAGTTTGTTGCCATGCTTCTAGTGGTTCCTGGTACTAAATCAATGTAACGTCTTGCTTCTTCGGACAGCTGTCTCTGCCAACGAAATAGCCTTACAAGTATATAATAATTATCAGCATTTTCAAAATATGATGTGATTACAGGTGGGCTAATACTTTATTGTATTTCACGTGTATAATCACTTACCTACTGATAGATGTGAATCCTTTAACAAGTGTGGGAAATGATTTTTCAATTTTCTAGCAACAACTTCAAATGTATTAAATACTTTTTTATTTTCGTCAAGCCGTCAAGTCGAATAGACAATCCTTATTACAGGAGTTAGCACTACTGAGTGTATGCCATTGATGTGACTTCCTCTGTACTCTGCACATGAAAGATTATAGCCCTTTAGACACAGGCTTATGTATCTTTCAAGAGGATCATGTGTGTATGGCGTGCGAGCAAAGCTACAGAAATAATTCTACAGCATTACATAATTCCTGATAACAACATAGGTGCACTGAAAACTAAAGTTAAAGGATGCAACTTGTATTCATATACTATAGTGTAAGTGATGACTGGGATGCTTTATAAATACAATCATCATCTTCACAAAAAATGGAGGTTAATCTGCTCCCAGAAAGATGGCTTAGGGATCCTGACTTGCAGTTTGCCCAATGTTTTCTCTTATGCGGAATTAAAAAAGATTGTATTCGGTCCTATTTTATTATTTTGTGGCCTGTAATATTGTGTACATTGTTGTACAGAGTGTGTATACTTACATGTAAATGTAATAACATATTATATAATATTCTGTTATTTCACAGGTAGTGCTTTTGTGATACATTGGTTGTCATAATAATGAGAAAACTTAATTTGATTTTTAATCACTGGGGAAAAGAGGGCCGTTGTAGAGTGGAACGATTTTATGAGGATTGGCAGCTTCGTTATTATGAGCCAAATAATAAAGCTTTTTTATATGGGTCATGTTGACAGTCTCCCGTATCCCCTTGATATCTACGATTCTCTTCAACCAAGCGGATATGAACGGCAAATCTTGAACTCTGATTAGATTACAGTTGTACAAGTTGGCATACACTGGGTCGAAACGGATGAGGGTAGCGAACATGCGAATATCAGTTTCGGTGAGCCTATCTCCAAAGACAAATCCACCTTCCTGTTTACTCAAATGATCTTCCATTTCGAGAAGTGAGTTGTACAACAACCTAGCTCCTTTTTCGTAGCCCTCTTGACTGGTTGCGAAGCCCGCCATATACACGGAGAAATTAATCCCTGCTTGTACCTTGGCATTGAAGGTATCTATCTCCGCAGCTATATCTTCTGGATACACGTTTACTTCAGGGTGTTTTGCAAACTTGTTGAACTTGGAATTTAACATCCGAAGGATCTCTGCACTCTCATTGTTGACGATCCTGTTGGTTTTCGTGTCAAATAATACCGGCACGGTAATTTTACCCGCGTAGTTAGGGTCCGTGATGAAATACATTTCCCGTAAAAGCTTGAAATTATTTTTCGAAGGGTCAGGAATGGCTCCTGGACATTGCTCTGGGGTTGCAAAGGACCAGCCATCTTTCCCCAAAATAGTATCCACAACGGAAAGGGCTATGGTGTCTTCCAGGCCCTTCAGTTTTCTTATTATCGTGTTGCGATGAGCAAATGGGCAACCGTGAGCAACGTATAAAACATAACGATTAGCTTCCGGCTCAAATTCTCCTCCTTCTTCAATTTTGAAAGTAAAATTCGTTGCCATTTTGTTCCAACAGATTTCACGTCAGCACTAATAATGTCAAACAACAGTTGTGACCAACAGCAGAAATTCAAGTCAATTACGCTCTATTATAGGTTGCTTTATATAAGTACGACGGAACCCTTCAACGTAATCACGAGTGATAGAAACTTATAACTGATTTAGTAGAGGAGTGACTGGATAATAAAGGAGGTATAAATTTTCGCACTGATAACCCAACGTTTTTTGACAGCTCCAAAACAAGTGTCGAATGTCCGAGAACTTCTGCTAATTACATTATTATCAGCGCCGAAACTGCCTTGTATTATGAATGGTGTACGTGTGTAAGTATAAGCTGACGATGAGTATCAGTGACCATGAGCTTTTAGCACGGCTGTGAATAGACTTAATGTTAGCTCACCATAATTGTATAATTTGTACAATTGTATAATAATAAGTGTTGTGATAACAAAAAGCGCAAGGCTGCGGAATGACATTGTACACAGTAAACGTATAAATTTACATGACATAGAACGTTGCAGGAATGACTTGCAAAATTAGGTTTTATAGACATCTCGGCACGGTCTGTACAAAAATTCGCCTGTGATTATATGGCGCTTACCAAACATTTGTTTCATAAAATTAATAACACACATGTCATCTGCTTGTTAAGTATCTATGTTTACCCAAATAGTCCTGGAATACCTGAAAACCTTTTAGTACAATTTTATGCAAATTATCGAACGAAGTCTTAAAAGAAGTTGATAATGCAAGCATAAATTTATCTCATAGTACAACAATTTGTCTTTATTGAGCAAATTACATTGACATGAATTTGACATCTTTCATGTATGTAGGTAGTTTCGATGATAATGAAATTTAAACATAATGCAATGAAATGCTGTATGGAGGGCTTATCTGTTCTTAGTTCTCAGCCATTTATTTTAATAATAGGAGATTCAATATTGTCACATTATGAATATATAAAATGCCAATCACTATTTATTCATAACACATTTATTGTTCGCAAAAAGCATTGTTTGAAGATGGGAAGAACCCAGGTCTGCAGACACAAAGACCGTCGAGTCGATTAAAGCCTCCATTAGTAGATTGACATTCTGCTCTCTCTTGACACTTGTCTCTCCAACGACGTTGAGTGTAAACGGTTGCATTTCTACTTGGCTGGCAGTAGTATCCCAGACGGAGCCGACATTCGTTACTCTCCCAATCGTGTGTCCAAGAGTCGTAGCAACCGCAGACATTCCCACCGAATGTTGGGTTGTGCTGACAGGAGAGTCCAGCGGTATCGTTACATGCCAATCCAGGTGTGAAAGGGTCGTCGTAAAGTTTGCACCTCTGGAAAATACCCGCTTGTTCGAATTGGCCGAGTACTCCCATCCAGATGGGCAAGACAAGTATAATAGTGGCGATAAGGCGGAACATGATGAACCTCTTTCAATAAACTTTGATGAGGTTAAATATTGTGCACAAGGCTAAATCACCTTCGTGAATGTCACTCTCTTACTTGTCACCTTTTTATAAATGCAGAGCAAATACATTTACAATTTTGTGTAGCACGATAATATTCATTACTTGTTTCTAATATCAAAAGGAAATTCCTCATTTAATGGAAATTCCTTATGGGTTTTAACCATAATAAGGAAGCATAAGTAATTCCAATTTCCAATGCGTAAGCAAGGTGACACGCGATAAATGCAACTATTATTAAATTAAACAAATAAAGTCAGGATGTATTACCCGTGATAAACCTGATGTAAAAAAAAATTTCAGCTTATAATATTACGTCAACTATAATTTTATTATCTTTCATTCAGTTAATAGGTACCTGGTACATCTTGTTTTGCCTTAAATACTTGCATTTAGTGACGTCACCACTCCACAATATACAGGATCCACGAAATAATGAAACCTATCATATAAATATAAATTAAGCTCTTGACATCAGAAATGCACAATTTAACGTTTGTAGTCCTTTCACTCGACAACATTTAACTGCAGTAAGGTCCGATTATACGTAAGTTCGAATTATGTCCCAACGGTTCCCGAGCCAATAAATCCCAAAACAACAAAGTAGCCGAAATTTTGCGTTTCCAGCCTCCTGTCAAAATGTGTATCTCTGTAAATTACAAATTCATTTTTCACATGCTTGTTACACTCTTTCCGTCTTGTTAGTCTGAATTTAATGGTAAGTATGACCAAAGTATCTTTCTGTGGTTACACAAGCTATTTTTGTGTGACTCCTTGTTGTTAAAATATTCGTAATATTGCTGATGAAGCAATGATAATGTTTTGGAGTATGTGCTTAACATCCATCCATGCATTATACCATAAATGTCGTTTCCCATTAGACGAGGAAGTAAGGTCAGAAAAAAGGGTCCGTTCAAAGTCATATGTATAGATATTTTAAAAATATACATTCGTCGCAGTATTCACGGTGGAGGTAGCAAAATGTAATATTATCTAGTTCCTTATTACAGTGACCACCAACGCGTAAATAAAATGTAAACTTTTTAGCTGTTTAAAAAATTGCAGTTTTACTAAGAAAATCGAGGGAGAATTCTGACTCAAGTTCGCTTTTGTACACATTCGAAATAATTAGTTCTGCGAGTATCCAACACTCACAGAATGTTCATTAGGTTACTAAAACCAAGATGGCTCAATTGTTGCCGATGGCCTGCATTCAAATTCAAAGAACGCTCCACGAGGGCGCTTGCATTATGCAAATTATACGTGGTAAGTTATACAGGGGTCATGGTTAAACCTCGTAAGTTCAATTTACCTCTATGACCGACCGATGAAATGAGCGCAGTATAGTAGATACTGATAGCATAGTCACACCATTCCAAATGCAATATCACACCACTGCAGAGAATGGATATGAACATTTGTGTTCCAAGGGCAAACTAGTGAGATTAGAACATACCATCTGGAGGTATAAATTTAAATGCTGGTGTCCTTCTGAATATGAAAGCTTCTCCGAATGGAAAGCTGTGGATTTATTAGAAGTCAGACTTAGATTTTAATACAGCTGGAGTATGAAAATACGTAATCGGTAGCTTAATTCTTTAAAGCCAGAAATATTTAACCATTTTATTTGCTCAATCAATACTTTTTGTGACACAGCACTTCACAATAGTTTGAATTAAGGATACTTCTTTAATTCGATCTATAAAATACGACGCATAATCATTTTTTCGTGCAACAACAACAATTAAATTGTAATTAATTTAAATTCGAATTCTGTTATGTTATGATCCTTCCAATGAAATAGAAACATTTTATTCGCCTTCAAAAATCGACCTTTTAATCATAATAATTTGTTCTATTTATATTTCAGTGCCTTATATTGAGTACCTAAAAAGTTCCAAAAAACTTATGTATGTGAACACTTACACACAGAGAAATGGCGGTTACCTTTACCATGCCACCAACAAGCTGACAATATTACTAAATACGAAATCAATGAAATTAGGAGTCGAAACTCGTTCCAACGTACGGAATCCTCCCTGCTGGATCCCAATGTGACGAATGGATTTGAATCTTTTTAAAAGATATTTTTTAACCTTAACGGGAATGGCCGCCAGTTTAACTGCACAAGTGAGTTGCTGTAGGAGGATTTCGGTGTTTCGTGGAATCTTAAAAGCTTTCTCATAAACTATTGCAAATATAATAATAGCATTACAGCTTATCACTGCAGACACAATTGCAAACACCCACTTTTGGGGCTGGGACACAAACAGAATGGCGAAAAAACCCGCAAAAGTACCACAACATGAGCAGCAAATTTTTGTCGTGAAAACTATAATTGAGTAGTTAGTGTTGCAGTATTGGAGAATTAACTGGGTTTTAGTACAACTTAGACACTCCAGCCATAACCTTCCAATTCGTAGCAGGCATATTTGATTCCTACATAGGTAAATGAATTATGTACATATATCAATAAGAGTTAAAATTTATGTTAGTGTATAGACATGCGTAGTTTAATTTAAGTATAGCTTTTCATAGCAATTAGATAAGAAAATAGTAATAATGTACTACATATGTTATACCTCCAAATTCGAATTTTGACTTCAGATCTGGAGTTAAAATAATCAAATAATAGGATCTGGGCAACATAAACAAATGCACAGTAAGACATGAAAATCCAAGCTGGTGCGAGCTCTACAAAAATGAAGAGAATTCTGCAAGGAATATTTTGATGTTGGACCGGAAGGAATATAAAATAGAGTAGAACTTCCATATTGGTGAAAGCCATTACAAGTGCTGTAACCGCTGTCGACAAGTACATAATTGCAGGTAGGATAATTGCTACAAGCTCGTGTAGTGAATACTCTGTGTATACTCGTCTCCGAATTGGAATTGCATCTGCGCCATCTATAGAAACACAACTGTTAAGCCAGAAGACTAAATCAATCCATACAAGTATGAATTGATTTAGTCTTCTGGCATGTAAGTTTACAATTAGGCAACATTTTGATTTCTAGCTCACCAGTTATTCCAGGATGACTTTTTCCAAGGAGCATATTAAACAGCATTACTGTAATATCTGGTCCCTTATAAAAGGCCTGAATATAGCACATCACTGATGCGAACGAAGTCAGAACATAGGCACATTCGATTATTATGTACTCAAAAATGTATTCTTTGCCAAAACACAGAGTTTGTAGCAAGTGTTTAAAAATTAGAAACGTGCGCACAACAACAACCAGGCAAAGTAGATGACTTATGTATCGTCGGTAGACGACCTTCTGATAGGATATTATTCCCTTTCGAATATCAACAGAAATTGGAAGGATGTTAAAATAAGACACAACTGCGAAGGTAGTTAAATTATGCCGAAATTCTTCATTCGTCAGCATCTTAATAATTTATTATTATTCACAGTATACTAAAAGATAGGCAAAGAGAAAGTAGAAGGCTAAGAATCCGAAGAGTGTTTGTGTCGTGAAGTGACTAAACTAAAACTATTCAGAAGAGTGAAAAGGTATCAAAATGAAGATAGAAAGCATATTTTTTTAAAAACCTAACAATGAGAATGCTGGTGATTACATAAGTACAAGTTAACACACCTACTGGTGTGTTGGTAACTAGTATTTAAAATACTATTTTATGTAGTTAGTATCCCTATCTGTTATATCCATTATAAACCGTAAAGTTATATGCTATTATTATGCAAGTGACGCGTGCTCGCTAGCACAAATATTTGTATAAGAATTGATGAAATATAAAATATTTGAAATACTTTTCACCTACAATTTTGTCACACAGGTCCGCCATTAAAGCATTATCTTTCTTATTACGATAATTATGAACTTCAAACTATTAAAATAAATTTACAAAACTTTAAACAAACCGTCTTATTACAATAATTATTATTACGTCAAAAGTGTAACTCAAAACTGAACATTGATGATTAAACTTTTGGAAGCGTTAGTTATAAATAAACGCCAAAGTTTTAATATACCTTTAATTCCAGTCATAACGTTTTAAGTTATGACATGTGGTGATCGTCGCACACAATACTTCATTTTATGATACTACAAAGACAAACTACACCTTTCTTTCTATTAATCTGCCTACCTAAGCAATGGATTGTCAAAATGAAAGGCTAAACACGATATCTGACAAGAAATTTAATTACTGTTAATATAAACTACGTATTCTATTTTTGCCTAGTGAAAGTAGCATACACATTCCTATATTGTGGAGACATCCACAGACTTACTACAAGAAACACAAGGATATTGAAAACCATCATTACAATAAATATAATCCTTAAAATTTGCATGCCAGGATGTTTAAACGAGAGTGGCTTGTATACTTCCTTGTCTCTAGTTTCTACATCTCTATAGTACCTTGAGAACCAATGGGCATCCCAGCGTTTCCACAACCAGTAAATCCCTGAAGACGTCAAAATTTGTAGGCTGTTTCGTACACGTTGATGATGTTGATTCAAACCTTCCGTAATACTGAGTCCTTTCAAATTCCTTAGAAACTCATCTGTGACTTGCTTGTTGTGAGCTAGGGGAACATTAGCAGTATGACTATTTCCTTCTCGTTTGATCATCGCCCACATATATTCAAAATGATCCTCAATGGTTACAAAAGCTATCCTGGTGTCGTTTTTTAATTGTTTCAATAAAATACCTATTTCATGACGACAAATTTCAGTAGTTTTCATTATGAAGTCAGACACATCTTTGGACGAAATATTCAGTGTAGTATTTCTGTATCTCGGCTCTCTATGAACAGCGTAATCATAAATGTACAGATGATTTATAAATTCGCAATCATCGCTTATTTCGTGGCGTTCGTCGTAACAATACGCCAATCTTGTGTAAAATGAATGATTCCTTCCCAGTGTAGAAGAATTGAGAGGACAGTTGTCAACAGGTAAATACAAGGTGAAATTTTTCAAGTCGTACAAGTACTTCCAAGCTGTTTGATAAGGGAGCTCTATCGAAAAATCTGACTTAAGTGCTGCCTTATAACTATTTACCAGTATTACCAGCATTATTAACCAAAATCCAAAGGTCACTCTTCGGAACCGGAAAACGCCAGATGCATTTTTCCGCGAAGATGACATTTCTTTACTCTGCTCAAAAAACGCAGTGAATATCCAAAGACAATGAAATGACACATCCCATGCAGAAAGGCACACATTTCCTTTGAGAATCCATGCAACCCCAATATTTAATACTACAATTAGACAAGCTATGCCCAAAAGGACGCACCACAAGTTTCTTCTGAAAGGACTAGTATAAATACCTAATGGAGATAACCCTGCTTGAAATACACGATTGGGCGTTATAAATTTAAACGCATGGGTTCGTCCCGTTAAAATTAAATCCTTGCCAACAGTAAAATATCCAGTTCCCATTGATGACACGGAGGGTACATTTTCGTAAAAGCTTGAATCCCATTTTGTATGACCAAATGTAAGGTTCAGTTGTTGATATATAAAAACACTTGTGGAATTCCTGAGATTCAAAGCATTTTTTAGCTGAAATGGGGACACCCTTAAACTTTCTCGTGCCACAGAAACAAACCATTTTGTACCATAATTATCCAAGCTCCATGCAACACCCTTACCATTTTGTATTGCTGTAGCGTATGTATTCATCATTGTCATGTAGCAACTGTTCGGTTCTGTACAAACAAAACTGAAATTCTGAAGTCTTCGTATACTGTAATAAAAGTAGTAGTCAGTTTTATTCTCAAAAATAAAGTTCCCATAAGAAACGCAGTACCAGCAATACACAAAGCCAGATACGGAATGTTTGGTTACCACATCCTTTGAGGAACTTTCAACCTTTTGATTGCGATACTCAAGTAGAAATAGTGGTGGTAAAGAATCCAGTCGGAAAGTAATGGCTAAACGTGCAAAAAATCGCGTAGAATTTTCCGTTCTGATAGGATCCACGTCATTTTGCTTTCTGGCCGTAATTATAACCACATTGAAGGGATGTATATAGAAACTTTCTTTCATATCGTCAGACATTGAATAGTACCCCATGAGTCCATTTATGTTCAATACCCTACTTACATTTAATCTCAACTCTGCCATCCTATCATTGTACAAGGTGTAGTTACCTGCGCTCAAGTTTCGATTTGCTTCAAAACTGCTTACTAAAATAAAAATGACCGTGCACCGGGTAGTCTGAGTTTTGAACAATTGTGATGCAATGCGTCGTCCTGACCGTCCCACGGTTACCAAGTTCGAAAGTACAATCGGGGTTTCAATTGAACCGTCTTCATGGTGAGCAGACAGATTCAGCTCCATGACATGAATCAGGCAGGTATTGAAATTCGTAGTTAATATGTCCATTTCAACTGCGTCTACAGGTACGTTTATCTGCACTTCTGCGTCCATAGGCAATAAATACATGATAGCTAGTACGAATGTCAGCAAAGTGGTCAAAATTAAGCTAGAAGGCATCTTCGATATTTTACATATGCGATTTGAAAGGCTGGTGGTAGTTTTTTGCGTCTGAAGAAGAAACGATAAGCAGGAATTTTATTTTTTAAACTTTGAAATGGTTAATGGTTTCGCTTGATAAGATTGGCTACTAAAGAATCTTTCGCTTAACTACGTATACATTTATTTCAACATGAATAAGCTTTTGAAATGGATTAAAAATTGATAATTTAATTTATTATTGAGAGTATATGGAACACTTTACTTCTACGATAGCGCTTGTTTCAAGCAAACAATACCAGTCAAATATTAAACGCCATACTTAACTGTCAACATTTCCCCTTGTATATCACTTTAATTGAGTTTTCACATTTCTGCGTCTACAATCCATAATATTCTCATATCCTATTAAGAATTAAATTATCCGAAAATAACGATCGATTATATCGTCGTTCCAGTCTGTCTCCCTTGTTTCTAAATAACACTTTGTAAGCTGACTGCTCTCAAGTATACACCTTCCGAACATTTTTTTAAATTAGTGACAGCAAAACAAACTGTCACATTTATTTAGCATTGCAAAGACATATGCAGTAGAAACCGGGAAATTTTCTTATTATACTCCACCGACGATATGCAGGACGACATAGTCAGTATTGCATTCGAAATTTTGGGAAATATCTTACAATTAGTTAATCATGTCATTTTTATTGCTTTTTAGCAACTGTGAAGACAGTTATATTTGCCTTGTCCACTACCTAATTGTCAGGTATTTTTAACAAGTACCTATGTTCATATCGTTAATAGAACTTAAAATGAGTAAACAAAAATCAATCAACCGGAAAGTCTTTGTTTCTACCTCTCTGCCCTTTGTCACCGATGATGCTTCATGATAACACAAAGACCAAAACACGGAGCGATGAGATGTCCTTGATTGCGGCGGAAAGATATTCAGTTCAAATTTACACTTATAATATTTATGTATTTCTTTAAATTTAACATGCATCTTTAAATTTAAAATGATCGTATTGGTTTCTATTTGTTAAAAGCTTTTGCTTGGTCTTCGTTTTATTATTATGAACAACAATTTGGCGAACTGCGTTATATTGTTATTCAGTGACCTTTTGCCCCCATAACAAAGGCGTTCAAGCAGTTATTCGCATACGAATTTCACAAATTCCGCCTTCCTTACTTATTACAATTAATTTTGACAAAAAATATATTATAATCAAATAAGAAGGATTTGTTAGGTTTTTTGTTTGGAATATTTCGCTGGAACATTCAGTCCGATTGTAATATTTTTAATTGGTGAACGCTTCGAATTTAATAAATTAAATGTATTACAATTACAAGCTCGGTCGAGGTGAGCAAAAATGGATTTATTTATGTATTTTTCAATTCATTTATCTAATTAATTAAATACTTTCAACTTTTGTAGAAGTAAATCAATAATAGTTTTCTTTGAATTGAATTATTAATCTTTACAGGAATTTGTCCTTGACGTGATATGTGAGGGAAATCAACGAGCATTGTGGGGGAAAAATTTAAGCAAAACTTTATGTCAACAAGTCAACGTGAAGTCAGCCTGTGTTGGTGGGAATTCTGGCTTTTGTTTTCTTGGAGGTTATTTTTAAATGCTGGATGAGTAAGTTGATTAAAATATAAGATGTTACTTTACAAATTGTCGTAGACGGGAATTTCAACATTTTTGTTACATAATTCAGTATACATGGTTGTAATATTTTCTGAGATAAACGTTTTTGTGACGTGTAGGTATGTATTTACGTGATGTGTTAATTTTGGGTGTTGGTTGTTAGGGTGAAGATTCACTGTATGTAAGCTGTAAGCAGAGGAAAATGTCGAAAAGGAAGAAATTAAGCCCATTAAGCGAAAGCAGTTGGTATGCACAAGTAATTGTGAAGATTGTGGAAGATACACAATTTCAATCATCCGTTTCCGATGTCCCCCTCGAAGTAGTCAAGGATCTCCTTATGACAGATTACAGCGTGGATGTTTCGCATGCAGGAGAAAGGAGTTTTGTTAAAAATGGTCTTCAGATGGCAATTGACAACGACATTCTTGAACGCGTTTCTGGACGTGGGCTCGAAGGGGCAGTGAGATATTGCCGATTGAAGAAGAAAAGGAGGAATACGAACAAAAGTGCAGAAAATGACGATGTTATTGTCATTGATGATTTCAGCACACCTGATAATAGTAATAAATGGCGTTATATTGTGAACATTGGAAATGTATTTCTACATTAGTATCAAATTACAAACTGATTGTTTCTTTTTTACAGAAATCAGTTTGGCTTTCTACGAATCCACGCGTAAACGTGTTGTCCTGCCTAAATATACTACTGAGAATGCATTCTCTTGCACCCTTCAAATTCGAAATCAAGTTTTAACTCTCCATGATCTCAAAACTCTCCAGTCAGAGGAAACCTTCGACAGGCGTGAGTTGAGAGCAATGAGACAGGCATGCAAAAGTCGTCATTCGGAAATCAGTTGGATGAATGACAACACAATACATTGCTTTATGGAGGCAGTGGCAGATACTTCCACTAAGATTATTGGATCCATTGAGGCCAAATTAATACTAAAAGGAGGCAATACGCTTCGGTTGTTCCACAACTCCAGTGGTACTTTAAACTCATCATGGGTATCTTGTGAAAAAATATTTTTACCATACTGCGTCGACAGCTCCCATTGGGTTCTTATTTACGTAAACGTCAAATGGAAAAAAATCTATTGTAAGTCGAGGACAATTTAATTAGAAGAAGGAAGCTTGGTTTTCCTTAGATTTATAATTAGATGCTTTGAATTCTATTCCTAGGTTTGGATCCAACTGGAACATGGAAGATGAATACATCACAGTGGAATCGTTTAATAGCAAAACTAGATACTCTTGAGACAGACAAAGACCATGACTGGCAGTTCAGGAAACGACCAGTGTGCTGTCAAAACGATGAGTCATCTTGTGGACCATTCATTTGCCATTACGCAGAATGCATCATTCTCGACACAAGTTTAACAGAACCCGTTAATCCAGTTGACATTAGAAATCATATTTTAGAAACTTTAATAACAGCAGCGAATAAAAAAAAGAAGTAGTTACTATAGAAGAAATCCGGACGCTCCCGGAAAGTTATTCCTAAGCAGTATGTAAGATATTTTAGTGTATAGTTAAATGTCCATGTAATAACTTCCATGTTCACAGTTATCTAATCTTCAAAGTTGCAAGTATTAATGATACCATTAAGTATTGGTGAAGTACAGTATGCACGTAGCAACCAGAAATGTCCCAGTTAATCCTCCGGTTTACTCAATTATGTACTGATTCAGATGATTCAGTTGGCTAGTTTTGTATTTGTGTACTGTTATGGTAACGAAGAAAGGATCTAATTTGTCATATTCATATTCTAGTAATAATTCGTTTCCTACCGCATGTTTGGCAGTTATCCCCCAAAGAGTATCCACGGAGGGGTGTTTAAACTTTAATGTTTATGAGATTTATACGAATGTATTGTACTCTGAAATCATCTTCCATTATCAAGGGGAGGTGTGCCCTGGTAGGTATATCGCTTATTATATTTATTTATATTAATAATTTTATAAAGGTGATTTTTACATGTAATTCTAATCAATCTAACAGCCTAAGTAGCACAATCGTAATTTCCTTAATATAAATAATATTTTGTATCAATAAATAAATAACTTTAAATCTTTTTCCATAATCTTATATGTATATACCTTATAGTATTCAATTGTTAGTAATTTATTTACAAGTAAATTAAGTCCCTTACTAATAGCATTATCGCAAACGTTATTTATAACGTTTAGCATTAAACCGACAAAAAACGATTTTCAGTCACCGTTAATGACAAGATAATAAGCATGAGGAAAGTATGATGAACAGTGGTAAGTTCTTGAACATAATAGAAAAACGAAAATCAACCAAAGCTCCAATCCTGCTTTTCTGAAAATTGTTATTGTTTACAAAATTATATATCCTATAATACCTAAGCTAGAAATTAATATTTTAAGTACAAATATTTTTTTTAAATATTTTCTATTTGATAATTTAATATGAAAAATTATGTTAAAGATTCCTTATTGTCCCCTCCTCAATTTTACTCTTTTAAGATGTTCACAGATTGTGCACGAAAGCTTGGCAAATAAAAATAAGAATCCTTGTGAATTCATTTCTTTTGAAAAATGACTAAAATGTGGTCTCTGGTGAGGCATATTTTTTCGTGCCAGCTCATAACAATGACGTGTGCACATTATAAACATTTTTTCGCCATAAATTTATGATTCGAGTATCGAGTGAAGCCCGAAGATAACTATACACAGTATCAATTTTTCGAATAAATACAAATTTCCTTGTGGAGCCATTTCCATTCTATTTCATTTAGAATCCAAGTTTTATCTTGGCTCAATAGTCGTCTTAACTTTAAATTGTCAACATTCTATATGTATTAACTCTCATTTAACAAGCATTGTATTCCTTTTTTGAAGCATTCTGTTATCTCATTAGAATTCGCACGCACCCAAGCATAAATTACTCTTACACCTTCCAACATGAGTATAAATGTAAATTCTGATTGTCAGAATAATAATTCTTCCCTTGAAGCCCCACCAACCTACGTTACATCACCAGACCGTCAAACTCATGAAACGTTTTTACGAGAAATCTTTGAATTAATTCTTCGCGAAAATGTTTTTGACGGAATCCAAAAGCATAAAAAAGTTTGCGATTTCAAGCTTCCTCAAGAAGTAAGCAAATTGTTAGATATTGAGGTAGGGCAGACGCCGGTGGAAAATCACAAACAATTACTCAATTTAGTCGATACTCTTTGCTCTCTCAGCGTCAAAACTGGACATCCGTACTTTGTTAATCAGCTCTTTTCTGGGTATATATTGTATTTCCCTTTCTAAATGATCTATAAGTACATGTAATAAAAAACTAAATCATGAATTATTCATGATTTAGTTTTACATTGAATTTAGGTCAATACTAATATACTTATGTATAAAATCTAATTAAAATATTTTAAATAATTGATATTTACAGACTTGATCCTTATGGGCTAGCCGGGGAATTTGTTGCAAGCTCTCTAAATAGTTCCGTATATACATATGAAGTTTCACCCATCTTTACTATGATGGAAATGGAGGTGTTTGAAAAGATGAGAAATATTGTGGGATTACCTAACGGCAAGGGCGATGGGGTAATGTGCCCCGGCGGTTCAATTGGTAATGG
>JAQGAK010003086.1:0-16627 GCA_034696945.1 Lipothrix lubbocki
TTAAAACAACCTTTAGCACAAATATTGACAAAATAATAATTTTAAATTAAAATCATTCACTCCGGCATTGGGTACTGTAAAATAATATTGCTGTTGAATTGTATTCAAACTTGCAGTGTTAAATATAGATCAGTATAAGAATCACTGATTGAAGACAATCCGCAAAACGGCGTCAAAACTAGATATTTGAATAACCAAAATAGAAAAACGCAACTTGAAAATATATTTAAATTTGTCAGAAATAAAAAAAAGTATAAATTGTGAATTTTCGCGGCAAATTTTAAATGGAATGGCTAACATTAAAAATAATTTATTACTTAATTAATTTATTGGGCCTTATTTACTTAATTATTCAGAGGTAAATTACACAAATAAATATAATTTTCAAGGGTTTTTTCTTATAACTTTTAGTAGTCTGTCCAAAAACGTTTAATCCTTCGGTGACTTTTGATTACAAGCAAAATTTGCATTTATTAAGATAAGAAAAATCCCATAGAGCCTAATTAGGAGCAAACAATAATCTCATGTTGTTTCTCATCAAATTTTCAAGAGGTCGTATAGTATTTATCTACACACGTTTATTTTATTTCAACTGTTGAAAATTAAACTGTCTACTGTTAAAATGTAAATTTAGAATAAATTATTAGTTGTTAGATGTCTGCTTAAAAATTTTGTAAAATCAAAAAAATATTTCATTTTGGAAAACATGGTGAACTGTTGACTTAATTAATAAATAGGTTTAAATATTCAAAATACTTTACTAAAAGAATGATCAAAGCCAAACAACATCACGAAGCGAAAATTATCCTTTAAAAAATCTGTAATTTATTATTAATTTTGTGTCCGTTCCGGCAAGAAATCGCATACAAAGTTCCAGGAAGGAAAATTACAAATTTTTTTTAAATAATTAGCGTCATTGCTAAAACTTTACATTACTTGATGATACTCTTTTCAAACTCGTTGCAAATAAATTTTTTTATCAACCGACTTCAAAATTACTAAAATTAATTTTATATATACTATAATTATTAAATTTCATTTGGTGGAAAAGGTCCGGACTAAATTTGTTTCCATCACCTAAATTCCATTTTCCCGGCGCTGGTTAGAAATAACTTTTATGAACGGCATCGAAATACATATAATTAGTTGCCAATATATTCGTCTAATGCCACGCAAGATTTACAATATTACCGACAAAGAATAATGATGACATCATTCCCCTGAAGTTTAGTGTGTAAATTTTAGTCTCGCCCTAAATTTTTAATGTTCAACTGCCTGTGGACACTGGTAATCATTTATTTGTCATTGTGTGAGTCAAAATGAAAAATTAAATATTAATCCAAAATAAATGCTTACATGAGTTTGACATTTTTTAGAGCAATTTATGTGCTCCAAGCAATTCATATAATAAGAAACCGAATTATCAAAAATTATGGAGACCGTTTTGACCTATGTAAACTTTAGCCTGATTAAACAAATATAATTTGTAAACGGCGTCGAAATACATATATTTTAATGTATACAAATTTTATTTACACGCATGTTTTACAATACTATTATTTAAAAAGAATTATGATATTTCTGTATGTGTTTAATGCTGAAACTCTAACAGATAAAATATATTTAAATTTTAAATAATCAACTTTAATAAATAAAAATGCCTCACGATTTAGTTTTCCCTAAAATCATCCTAGTTTTTATCATCACTGAAACTTTATTAACCGAAAGAAAATAAAAATAAGTTAAAAAACATTTTGCAACGTAAAACAACAGTTGTACATCAATTTTAAATTGTTTGTGTAGATGTTGTTAATCATTTATTTGCGTTTTTTGATAGCATGGCCAAGAAAAAAATAAAATCAAAGTTCCGAATAATATTTAGACATTAAATTCATCATCTGTTACCAAAATGCTTACGTTTAAAAATTTTTAAAAAGGAATTTTCCTGAAATTTAAAATTTATTAAATTAGTTCCTTATAAATAGTAATTATTTTCTTTGTGTAAAACATTTCTGGGAGGCTGATGCTGGTTTGTAATTTTCACATTCACCAAATCAACTTTTGTGAATATCCATACCCGTACAAACCTGCTCAATCTGATCTATTTTATACGAGTGATAACCCTAAATTACTAATAAACGGCGTCGAAATAAACTTATTTTGCTGTTAATTTGTTTTGCTTAAATGAACGATTTACAACATCCTTGACAAAGCATCAAAGGATAATGACATCATCTCCCCGATTTGTACTGTGTAGGTTTTAATTTAACCGTATTCTAAATTTCAAACTGTCTGTAGAGACTGTTAATCATTTGTTTGCCATTGTGAGGGTCAAGGAAAAAATTATATAAAAGATCCGAATAAATATTTAAACATTAATAAATTATTATTTTGTTGCCCAAACACTTACACTTTTGTTAGAAATTGTAGTCGTAAAAGAAAATATCATGGAACATTATTACGTTATTAAATTAAAATTGTTTGGTGGTACACAAAAGTAATTACATAACTTCAATGCTGAAAATAAAATAAAATTGTTGAGGAAATTATTAACAAACAAATGGAAAACGAAAAAGTATAAATACATGTTTACCAGAATTTTCAATTGAATTCTGACAGTCGAAGTTTGCATTTTACAAAAGCATTTGACAATTCGCGTTTACCGCTAAATAAAAACAAGACCGTCGGCATTTAAATACTCCTGCAAAACAGTGATTCCATTTGATTTAAATTCTGGGTGTTTTGAGTTCCCAAGGGTTTTTTTTATTTTTGGACAAACATCGAAAATGCCAATTGAACATCATTCACATCCACTCCGGCATTACATACTAAAAGTTCCAACGTTGTACAAATTTTACTAATTATTATGACCCGGTTACCTAAATTCAATGTAATTCTAAATACATTCTGCCAAACGGCGTTAAATCGAGTTAATTGAGTCGAAGAAAAACCAAATCAGAAAATAAATTCAAATTTCAGTGGAATTTTATCAAAAATAAAAATTGAAATTATAAATTGCCCAGGCAAATTTTAAAATGGAATTGCTAAGCATAATAATTATTGCCCTACTAATTTTCATGAGTTCAAATGCGCAAGGACAGACGACGAACCCTGACAAGGGAAATTCGGATAGCAATAATAGTTTTAAAAGGAATTCGCGCGTAGCGCCAAAGCTGCGCATCTTAAATCCATTGTAATTACGACCCCCCCGAATCCCTCTCCTGAAATTTTCAAAGTAAAAGGAATTTTCCTGGAACATTATGTAATTAAATTTAAATTGTTTGGTGGTACACAAACGTGGTTACATTACTTCAATGCTGAAAATAAAATAAATTTGTTGAGGAAGTTATTAACACACAAATGGAAAACGAAAAAGTATAAATACATGTTTGTCAAAATTCTTTCCTTTGTATTCTGACAATCTAAGTTTGTATTTTACAAAAGCCATTTTATCCTTTTCTTAATTAATACCTCCGTTTTTATTTGCATATTGCACTAAAATATATGCACTGAAGCGTTATTTTATTCTATCATTAGAATTGTTGGAGTTATACCATATTTCACATGGAGGAGCAAAATATTTGATTTGATTCGATTTTTGAGTTTGGCGCTAATTTTTCAAAGCAATTCATGCGCTCCGAGCAATTTATATTCAATATAAATTAAAAGGATGCAACGTACAGCCCAAAATAACATTACAACCTCCGCTACTGCATGGAAACATTCATATTACCTATAAACGGCGTGGGAATGCCTAATTTTCATGTATATACAAAGTTCATTCAGACGCATGATGTACAATATTATTGAAAAAGATGTATTCTCAGTATGTGTTTAATACTGAAACTAATAAATTAAATATTTAAATAATGAATTTTATTACATAAAAATGCGACGCAATTTAGTTTTTTTTAATATCACCAGTTTTTAAATGCACTTAAACTGCCCTACCCGGAATAAAATAAAAAATAATTAAAGAACATTTTGCAACGAAAAATAACAGTTGTGCTGTGCTGTGAAACATATGGGACAAAAATTATAGCTTATGTAAACTAATTACTTTCTCAAGTAACTTATCCCCCTGATCTTCACTGAGAGAATTTAATCTCGTCCATTTTTAAATGAATTGTAGGTGATGTGAATCATACATTGGCCTTTTTTGTTAGCAGAGGCAAGGAAAAGATAAAATCAAAATTCCGAATAAATATTCAGACATTCAATTATTGATCAACTGTTTCCGCTTACGATTAAAAATCTTTGATTCACAAGAAAATTTCCTGGTACCTAATGTAATTAAATCAAATTTGTTTGATGCCCAAATGTGATTACAAAACTTCAAAACTGAGAAATATGTAGAAAAAATTATTAACCAACATGGAAAACTAAACACTATGAATACATGTAAGCTCACATATTTGAACTCTGGCAGTTTATTAGTTTGTACAATCTACATAAGCGATTTACATTTTATTTATCTCACTAACAAAAATTAACGCCTGTAGTTGGATCCCGGCAGGAAATTAATGTCATCTGTTTTAAATTCTGAGCAATTTGAATTCCCGTAGAATCGTTATTCAGCGTAAACATTGACAAACCCGCCAAATGAGTCAATACCAATTTCCAAACTATTTCTACTCCTTGGCACAATTTTATAATGAACTGCCAATGCAACCTATACCTTAGTACCATCCTATAATAAATATGAACGGCGTAAACCCATCAAAAATTTTGTATTATCAATGTGTATCTCCTCTATTATAAAACCGGTGTGACGTCCGTCACGTCCGTCCGTCCGTCACGTTTAACGGTGTTACTTGGTCAGATAACTTTGCCCTATATGGCCACCTTAAATAATTCGCCCTACCGCCACCCTAAATAATTTGCCCTACCGCCACCCTAAATAATTTGCCCTATCGCCACCCTAAATAATTTGCCCTATCCCCACCCTAAATAATTTTGCCTTATCGCCACCCTAATAATTTTGTTCTATCACCACCCTAAATAATTTGCCCTATTGCTACCCTACATAATTTGCCCTATCGCCACCCTAAATAATTTGCCCTATCGCCACCCTAAATAATTTGCCCTATCGCCACCCTAAATAATTTTCCCTATCGCCAACCTAAATAATTTTGTTCTATCGCCACCCTAAATAATTTTGCGGTATTCCTTCCGTAAGCAAATCGCTTTCAACATTTTTTAAACTTTTACACAATCAATTAAGTTTTTTCGTTTTTTTCTAAACTGTTAATAGAACAACTTATATTAACAAACTTTTAAAAGAAAAGATAATACATATTTCCCCCGCCGTCATTCGTCCTAGCTTGCTGCCACCGCCATTATTCGTCAAGCAGCTATTTGAAATTTAATAGCTATTTAAAAAAAGCTGCTAGATATTATGGGCGAATAGGCAGAATGGGCGACTAGGCGGTATGGGCGACCAGGCGGCAAAACATACCCACGAAGGCTGCGGAGCCAAGCATGTGTCAGCGCGCTTCGCGCGCTGACACATGCTTGTATATAAGAATTCTCTTATGGAGAGAGCTAGTATGCATATAACTATGTATGATATGTGGGCCCAAAGGATCTCTTACAGACAGAGTTCTCTTGTACGGAGATCTCTTATAGCCAGAGTCCGGTGTACAAATATTCCACTTTTGCCGCCTAAGTTGCAATTATTACAAAACAGACCCATCAAATTATAGTAAAATATAGAAAAACTAGCAATTTTCCGATTTATTTGCAGTTGAGTTTTAGATGACAGTGGAGATTCTCTATGGGCCTTTTTTCATGGGAAACTCCCTATAACGGCCGCGTATTCTGTGCCGCAGATGTAGTTTTGACTCTGATAAGAGTAATTCTTAATAAAGACCTAATTTTGCCGCTTGTAGGATCAGACAGGGATTTCACGAAGTATTCTTTTAAAGAATCTTGGTCAAAATTGAACGCACAGATTAAATTGTTTCAAAATACGCCTAATGGGTACCTTTGGACCTAAAATGAACCAAAAAAATTAAAATAGTAGAATTAAAAATTTTTTCCACTCGGGCTCTTTAATTATTTCTTTGAATTTGGAAAACAAAACGTTTAACTTCTCAACCATACAATTTTGAACGAGATCATTTGAAATATAAAGAGTAGACTTTTAGAATAAAATAAATTAAAGAGTCATATTTTGGTTTACTATGTGGGACGTACGTAAAAATTAAACTTTCAATCCCAATGCGTCTTCTGTCGTCAGAATGTTGTTAGGATTTCTAAACAGAGATGGTTGAGAGTTTTAACCCACATCTTAAATCAGGTATTTACTAATTTCTGTACCCATAGTGGAAATTTTTCAAGACGTTTTTATGTAATTAGTTGATTGAAGTGATGTTTACAAACTTTGTCTTTTTTGAAACAAACAGATTTATTGTAAATTAGGCAAACTCCTCTCTCCTGAATCTTTACAAAACAGTATTTTTGTTGGGCCCGATAGTGAGTAGCCCTGGTATATTTAATTCCCATTTCCCTAAATTTTCAATATTCCAAACATTTTTTTAACGGATTTTCATAATCCTTTTTCATTTGCTCAGAAGTTTAGATCAACTTAGGTTGATTCGGATTTCAATTCAACTCCGAAAAAATGATTTTAAATTGCTAAATTTCCTTAACCAAATAAGCCAATCCATTTATTATTATTATCAAAATGTTTCGCCGGCAGAAACTTCTTACACAAATGTCACATCCCGGATTTGAAATTTTAGATTGAAATTTGGTTTGCTTTTAAATATTTACCACATAATACGTATTTTGGAGGGAAATAAATTTTTCAGAAAATAATTGAACTCCTTTCACAAACGGTCGAATAATGCAGGGAGGACTATTTAGGTGTAACATGTCTAAATGTCATCCTTTTACAATAATAATTACATAGGAATAAGATAATATAAGAATAAGAGTCTCAAGTGAGAAATAGAACAGTCGAGATTTAGCTTACAAGAGAGTCGGAGTTTTAGTCTTGAGCAGAGCAGTTGACTTTAAAAGCTGAATAAAAGTACATAGTGTACAAGTGTGTAGCACCTCCCACGCATTTACTTACGCACCAATTACGCTCATTAAAATTTACGAGCTCTGACTGTACGCATCTCTCCACTACATAAAAAAAAATACAAAATAGAATAAATATACTTAAGTACTATAAGAGAATATTTCCTAATAAACGTATTAAAACTATATTCTCCGCTTTAGTTAATTCAATTATTGAATATGGACTACCTATATATTGTAATAACCCTGATGAACTTATGAAAATTGAGTAAAAACCATGTACATATTTAATTAGCGGAAAAAGTGATGTTAAAAATGTATATTCTGACATTTGTATTTCGAATACACAACAACTGTATTATTATAATGTTATCTCCTTGATTAGATCTATTGCTTACACTCCTTGTATTCCGGACTCCTTGAAGAATCTCTTCCATAAAGAAATCAGACTTAAAGAGAGTAAATTTGCCTCGAATTTCCATCCTCCCAAACACAAAACTGAATTTAAAAAAAATCGTTTGTGTATAGAGCAATACAGGTAGGGAATAACTGTCCAACTAATATTAAAGGATGCTCTAAAATAACTGACTTTAAATTACAATTAAAAGAGCATATTGCTCAAATTGATTTTAATTAATTAAAATAAAATGTTAATGTAGATTAAGTATGTATGTAACCATGTTGTCCTATGGAAAACAGTGTCTTCACTGATAAGGATTAACAATAAAGCTAAATCAAATCAAAATAAGAAACACATTGTGTATCTCTTTACATGCAAAATCTCACCACTCCCCATACTATCTCATTTGTATACACAGTGTGCACAGATTCAGTTCCTCTCACATCCAATTTACATAGGGAGTGTCTCTAAATATTGCATTATTATATTTATTATATAATTTTACAATTCTCAGCTCCAAGATCAATCAGCAAACCTTACATGCATGTATCCCATGGGATTCTGAATTTGTATTAAATTGCACCAGAACAAGTTTTAATTTATTATTTTAATCAAATTTACATATTCGTTGGAGTTTAAACATTGTACTAATTTTGATTTTATATATTTTTATATTATATTTAATAAATTCAATTCGTCATTAAACACCACTAAACACACTTTGTTTTAACAGTAACCCCGAGGAAACCAGTTGTTTTAATTCATGATTTTCAAAACGGATTACGTGGAAATAACGAAAACTTTATTGAGTACACGCAACGTTTCGAGAACAGTCAGTTCTTTTCGTCAGGCGAATTACGACTAAAGTATAACAATATTATTATTACATTTTTAACTAGGAAAAGTTGAAAAATCAAATATTTTATATAAATTGTTTGTGCATTTCTTTCAATGTTGGTAAAACTGGTTGCCAGGCGTTGCTAAGTTTAAAACCTTCGTTCATGTTCATGAGTTTCTGAGTTGTCTGCTGTATGTACATGCCTTCATTTAATTTCCTTAGCGTTGTGAATTTTTCTTTTTCCAGTATTTTAAAGTTCAGGAAATCAATTGAGTGCGTTTTATTCTTGATGATGTGTTTTGAGATTGCAGAATCTTTGTTTTTGAGCCTAACGTGCCTTTCGTGTTCATTAATTCTGGTTTGAACTGATCTTCCTGTTTCTCCAATGTACACTTTGTCGCATGAGTTACAGTTGACCTGGTAGATAACCTGCTGGATATTTTCATCCTTGTCTTTTGGATTTGATAAGCATTGGCTAATCTTCTTACCAGGAAGAAACGTCATTTTCCAGTTAAATTTTCTTCGGAGGAAGCTGGCTACGTTATTTGAAATTCCTCCTATATAAGGAATAGGGACCCAATGTTCTTTTTGTATTGGGTTAGGATTACTCAGTTCTTCTTCTAGTGATATTTCCGGTTCTGCATTGTTTACTTGTAGAGGCTGTTGATCTTGTATTACCGATGGAATCATGGAACTTGGTGGCTGATGATGAAATTTGTTTTCCATCCTCAAAATTCGTTTTTGAATTAAGCTTGAAGGGTAGCCATTTTCCATTAGTACATTCCTTATGTGATGAATTTCTTGTTGTAGGTAATCATGATGACAGACTGAAAAGGCTCTGAAAAGTAAGGCATCAATCACCGAAATTTTGTTTGATTGGTGATGGAAGGATGTATAATGCAAGTACTTGTCTGTGTGAGTTGGTTTTCGGAACACTTTAGTTTTTATTGATCCGTTAGTCTGCTTCATAATTTGAACATCTAGAAACGCAATTTCGTTATCTTTTTCAAATTCAGCGGTGAACTTTATTTTGGGATTCCAGGAATTTATTTGATGAAGAATGGTTTCCGCTGATTCTTTCTTTATTATTGCTAATACATCCTAAAAATATTTTCCTTTTGAAGTTTTTACGATGCAAAATATTTTTCTTGCCAATTCATGCAACGTTAATTAATGTGCTTTTTTGCTTTGTTGTTTGATCCGTCCCTGGAACGGAGTTATTCTGTCTTTGCACGTAGTTCCCATTTCCCATGTTTACTTATTATGACTTTCTTCAAAAAGCATTGTTTATATTTCCTGGTACATTCATAAACTTTTGCAAAACATTCGAGTTAGTTCCACGTTGGCAATCAAGAGAAATTGATTTTATTATGCGTCAGCACGGCTCTTCTATATGCACAACTGCATAATCCATACGCTGATTTATTTAATTCACAAAATTTACATATTTTTAAAGGTATCAGATTTACTTTTGCCCGAGTTAATATCCAAATTTAGTGTTTAAAATATTAATTGAAATGGTTTTGATGTTTTGACAATTTTAGTATGATAAATACAATATGGACGTTGTTATTATAAATTTATCAGCTTGCAACATATAGGTAAACGTAAAATTTTAAACTTTTTATCGGGCAATATTTTTTTACATATAGTAACTACAAAAATTAACATTGTAACTGTAAAATTTGAATAAGAACACAGGGTTTGAAAACAATTTATCTGTTGAACAAGAGTGTTTTTGCATTTGGAAGAAAACAATTTGGGAGTTTTAACGTATAAACTCCGACGCTTAAACCTACATGCAAATACACATAACAATTCCATAACAAGCAAAGAAATTACAACGTTCATGACATGTTTAAGTTCATGTTTAAAAAATCACGAACATTTGAGGATTATTGACATTATTATTTGGTTTTACTATAAATTTTATTATAAAATTTCGTCAATATTATCAACTATTTAGTATTAATCATTTTTAATTATTGGAATAAGTGGTTAATTAAAGCGATTCTAGTTTATTGCCATCAATTACAAGCAGTATTCACCTTCAGGGCTAACACGAGAATGACGAAAAATTATAACAATTTTAAAGATGAACAATTTTTGGAAAAAAGTGCAATATCGAATTAAAATTACTTAATTTTAAATTTTGGTAAGATACAACTCCAAGCATTGCTAAGTTGGCAACCCTTGACAACATTCATCAAGGGTTTCTCGGATTGCTGTATGATGAGTCCTTCCTTAATTGTTCTTAGAAAGTGTCTCTTTTCAGGCAGCATGATTTAAACTAATTAGTAAAAACTATTTAGGACCACGAAAAATACCGAGCTCAAATAATTATGAGGGGAAAAAGTTTTGAATAATTATTGTTGTAACACATATAATATAAATATATTTATGAATAATTATAGAAACAACGACAATCAGAAGCTTTAAATTATTTATATAGAAATACAATTATAAATTACTTCTAGGAATTCCGCTCCTGATTTTCTTATTTTACGTCATTTTGTTAGTTTGAAGGAAAATATTAATTAATTTTTTATATAATAAAATAAACACGAATCTTTTGAAAGTCGTTTTAATGGGATGTAAACACTATGTTATAATTTGTATTACCTAATTATTACAGGAGCAAAATCTTATGAGATTATTTCCCGAAAAAATTATCCATTATAATAACTGTTGAAAAAATGTTTATTTTGAGATGGGAATTGTTTGTATACCAAGCTAAAAATAAATTTTTGGAAGCTTCGCCTTCGGTTTGTTCTTGTTCAGGGAACCATGGTTCTGCAGTACAGCATTTTACGCAGGTAGGAGTAAATTGTTATATTAAACATCCCAAAACCCACAAAATAAAATTGCGGAAAACGCAAAATGCGCAAAAAATAATTCCTAATTAACCTAAAAAAATTCGAATGTTATAATATTAAAAATATATAATTCAAAAAGTAATGTCAAAAACATCAGACTATGGGGTAAAATCATTGTAAAGTTTAAAAACAATAACAAATAACCAAGCCTAATTAAAGCCTCTTTCAATTGAAGTATTTCAAAAAATTGTTGACATGTATTACAAATTTCGAACGAAATGGTAAAAAGAGAGTTCTAATTGTAAATAATGTAAATAATTAATTATTAAAATTAATAATATACAACTATATTGATAATCTATGTATGTATACATAATGGTATATTCAAATTAAATAATACCCACGTAAACCTTTGTATAAATGATTGGGAGTGTTTGTTGAGATCGTTCCCCATTCCTGGCCTTCTCTTTAACGCTGATTAACACATCAATTTAATTTTTTAATTAAAAAAGTATTTATTTAAATTTCAAGAAATTATAAATTGAAATGATTATTTGTATTTTACTGCGTGAAATGCAAGATGCAAAATTTGCAAAAATGAAATTGCGACGTTTGCGAAATTGAAAATTAAGGCAACTGCAATGTTAAAATTGTGACATTTACGACATGCAAAACTGAAATTGCGCGTTTGCAAAATTGAAATTGCAAAATTTGTGGTCAAAACAATTAATTATCCATTTTTTAGCTTGGCTTACGTGGTTAAGTAACAATTTTATTCACAAATTTATAGATTGCTAGCTTTCGAACAACATCTGTGTTCATCATCAGGCTAATAATGACAGATGGTTTAATAACAATAAAAGCTATTTTTAAATTAAGAAATTTCTATTTTTTAAACAAAAACCTAATTTTTAAATTTGATTTTGGGAATTACGGGTTTTCCACGCATCACTGAGACGATAACCGTTATTGACGTTCATCACACTCTTTTCACTATCTTGTATAATTAATTCTTCCTTTATCTTTCTTAGAAATGGTCTTGGTTCGGGTACTATGATTTTACTAGAATCCCAATTGATTCCATGCGTCAATTGAGTTCTGTGAACGTAGCTAGCAACTGCAGACTTACTGTGGTTGTCTTTTTCGACATGGTTTTTATGTTCTTTAACCCTAACTTGCAGAGTTCTTCCAAGTTCGCCGTAATACACCTTACTACAAGAGTCGCATTTGATTATATAGATACCAGCAGGCTCAGTCTCTTCGGGATCTTTCAATTTATTCGCCATGGTTTTGACTTTTGTCCCTGGGGTGAAGGTAGGCTTCTATTTTAACTTACGCCTGAGCAATCCTGCAATATTGTTTAAAGCTGAGCCAATAAAAGGAATTAGGATCCAAGATTTATCTTCGTTTTTCGCAGCAGTTCTTGCGGATTTGTTTTTAAAAAATGACCTCATTCTTTTAATTCGAGTTTGATTTAGTTTCAATGGAAACCTGATTTAGTTTCAATGGTTGTGAATCCTTCTAAATTACTGCGTTACAAATGGAAATCCTAGCGACAACGAAGACAAAATGACAAGACGTGAGTTAAAAAGCAGGGAATAAGGCATAAAAGAAAGATGCGGCACTGATTTAACGAACGAAATTTTATAAAATATTCAGGCTACGAATGCGAGAAATATATCGTACCGTAATTATCCAATCAACTTTTGTACGACGCGTGAGCTGTCATTGGTTCAATTTCTTTTGCAATTCTGATTTATGATAATTTAAAGAAAGAATTGCGTCGTGGGAATTTGTAACAAATGCATACAAAAAGACAAAAATGTAGCTCTTTTAGCGCTGCAAGTCCAATTTAAGAATCATCTCGATTTTGTAACGACATAAATATAACAAGTAACTAACAATAAGCCAAGAATTATTTTTCCCTTGGAATTATTTTACAATGCAAAATACTCTTATTATTGCCAACTCTTGCGACGTTAATTGATGTGACTTTGTGTAACTCGATCCGTTCCTGGAACGGAGCATTCCACAGTCTCCGCACATACATATAAAGTTCCCAAGTTGATTTTATGACTTCCTTATCAAAAAGCATTGTTTATAGTTTTTGGCACATAAACTTGCAAAACATTCGAGTTAGTTCCACGTTGGCACCAACAACAGTTTATTTGATCTCTTGTCAGCACGGTTCTTCCATTTGCAGTCAAAATTAATTTGTCAAAGTTGTTAACAAAATTATGCAAACAATTGTGATTAAAGTAGTTTCGACGATTTTACCATTTTTGTAAATGCAATACGGACGTTTTTGTTATAGAAATATTGACTCGAAACAGGTAAGCGTAAGTCGTAAATTTTATTGGGCAATATTGTTGTGCGTATAACATTAAAGGTTCCATATTGTCCCTACGTCTTTTTAAAATAATTGATATGCAAGCGGATTAATATGTATTATATAAAAACATTATGTATACGCTACAACTAATGCAATGATGCTGAGATTCTAGCGTAGATTCTATATCTCCATGGAGATGGGAAATGGACGTCATGGTTTTTAAACAATAATCAGGCTTCAAAATATTGGCTGGAGATCTGAAAAGCAGTGGTATGTCTGAAATTTCCATGGGGCCGGATGTATTTAAACAATAGCAAGCGCATTTTCAAATTATTTTTAGAATTAGACAACAATTTTAGGAGAATTTAAATGCACTAACGTTTGACGCTTGCAGGTTTTTCTTAAAATCGTCCACTCCTTTATAAATGCATTTTCCCGGGATGTTTAACATTACAAAACGGGAATAAAAACATTTTCCCGGGATATTTGGATATTTAACGTTACAAAACGGGAATAAAAACATTTTCCTGGGATATTTGGATATTTAACGTTACAAAACGGGAATAAAAACATTTTAAAGTACAAAAAGCGCATATTGCGTGCGGAAAATCTTTGTGTACACAAACACAAAAAAGCAATATAATGAACGATTTTGCAAATTAAGCAAATCCTTGAATTTACTGCGCTGCTGACAGTTGTTTCTGAAACGTTCGCAACATAAAAACTAATTGCTTCCACATACCGTTAAAATGAATGTATTACTTAAATTTCATTTTACAGATAAAACTGTCAATCTCAGGCAGAAACTAAAGTGTCTGATTTTGGAATCTCATAAAAAGCTGCTGAAAGTGGAAACTAAATCAACAACCAAGACAAAATTACTAAATGGTATGTGAAAAGCTCTTAAAAAATGCATGAAGGATAAATGGCATGAAAAACGGGCGAATTTGACATACATTTTGCAAAAAGTTTGAAAACATTTGAAATTGTTTTTTAAACATTTTGAAAGCAGTTTTAAAATATTTTGAAAAAAGTCAAAAAATACAAAATGGTCCCAGCTGTAAATATTTATATAGGTTACGTATGCGGTGCAAAGTTATTAGGTTTAACTTCTTGTGCAGTTTTAAATAAGAAAGAATCGAATTAGTCTAAAATCGAATTCACTCATTTGAGAAATAATCCTTAATCGTTTAAATTGAATTCAAAACTCAAACCGAAGAGAGAGAGAGAACAAATTTAAAAACAATTTCTAACTAATCAGGAAATTCGTCTAAAAATAAATATTTTATAGATTTCCAAACAGTTGACATAATGTAGTGAAACTTTGATTTCCGGATTTCACTTCAAAATTTTAGGTGCAAATAAATATTTAATCTTTATAATAACGCGAATATAGGAAATCCCAAGCAAGGTAGAGATAGACCATATCATTGTTAAACTTGTTTGAAATTCGATCAACATTGAAGCTGATATTTAGCATTCATTTTCATTCATTTGAGAAATAATTCATCCTTAAAGTTTATAATATAATCAATATAGAAACAATTATAATTCCCTAATTTCTGCGGCAAAATCATTGTAAAAAATTTGACCGTCAATTATTGTTTTGGTAAAAACGTTTAAATTTTAGCTAAAATATTTAGTATTAAACCCAATTTCAGCTGGACAATAGAGTAACGTTTTATACCCATTAGACATTTTATTGGTTGTTGTGAACTAATAGGCTCTATCATGCATTTGAAGGAAAGTCTTTGGAAAATTTTTATTTATTATTTGAAATACCGTGAAAAATTTGCAGGAAGTTGCGTACCACCAAGTTTTCGTTCAGAAAATTGGTTTGTCCATTGCGTTTGGGTAGTATAATAGCATTTTGAAAAATTCGCCGACTTTCGAAAATTTTCATTTCTTATGCGGAATAACTAGATAAATTTTAAAGAAGACGTGGTCCCTTACTGTCAGGGTGTCTTTTTGATGTAATTTTGAGTCACTCTGTATTTATGTTTGTTACATTCTCATGTTAATCACCTTTGAAGGTTATCTGTTCTTAAGCCTAACATTACTCCTGTAATCTGACTTCCTCGAGGAGTCCACCTTGAGAGGCCAACCAACTAACATCTATTAAATACACTACTGTTACTGTCAATCTCTATTGTAAACCTGCGTGTGTACCTGAGTATTATTGGCATAACTACATAACTGTGTACTATTTACTCTGGCCCATAATCTTAAGTTAGATTCCTACTGTGAATGTGCATTTTCGAAGAATGCATCACTAGGTTGCACCTCACTTTACTACTTTTAACCGACCGAACACCTTCAATTGCCTCTAACTCCAACAAAAGGTCGAAGTCGCAGGAACTTTTATGCTTGTTTCAGTTGTTTAGCTAATACCTACATCCAGTAAAAATGTCAAGTCCGTACCTCTCCGGCACCTAAAAATATGTACTTGTGAGTAATGTGTATAGTCATTGTATTAATTTGGTCCGACTTCCCTCCAATATTATACCCAAGGATTAAATAAAACTGCGTGACATTTTTCTCATACAATTTAACATTTTTATTGGTTTTCTACCCTTTATACTGGACAATTGGTGAAAGTATTACTGACATGGATATGAGTCTACAACCAAATTTTAAAGACTGAAATCAAAATACCTGAATATCAAATTAAAAAATAAAATCAACCTATAGATCCATGTATAGAATCTATAGATTCTAAATTTTTGTTTTCCATACCGTCGGTCAGGCAAAATTAAAAAACCTACAAATGTGAAACAAACGTAAAAGTTTACAAATACTATGTCAATTTTCGACTTTTTTATATAATAACTAAATATAACAATTTGTGTAGGAATAAAATAATAACGAAATACAGCATGACAAATAATAATTTTGATTTTGTGTATGTCCCTAAAACATTTTACGACCAAAACGTACATCTTTCACTTTGTTTCTTTTAGGTTTTTTGTAACCACTTTCACTTTCTAATAACTTTCGTCACAAAACGCTAAAATCAAAAAATAAGGGACATTAAAACTGAACATTTACCCAATTAACGTTTCTACAAAGAAAGTTCTTATTATTAACCAATTGAGCATTTTATACAATTACTGAAAATTTGTCGATGCTCTTTAAAATTTACATACTTGAAATTGTAAACCAACCAATAAGTTAAAAGGTTTGTGAATTTTTAAACTTTATTACCAATATTG
>JAQGAK010003087.1:0-16622 GCA_034696945.1 Lipothrix lubbocki
ATAAAAAGTTACCTTAGAAGCAATGAGTTTCGAATTTTTATTTTCCATACCGTTTGTCCCGCAAATTGAAAAACCCTAAAAATGTGCAAAAACGCAAAAAAAATGAACCGAAGGGGTAGAAATTTAGTAATTTTTTTATGTTTTTTTTTCAATTTGCGGGACAAACGGTATGGAAAATAAAAATTCGAAACTCATTGCTTCTAAGGTAACTTTTTATGCTGAATTCAAAAAAAAATGTCTCACCTGTGTTTGGTCGCTAATTTAGCTTGCAGAGTTGAAAAACCTTGATTTTGAGCACTAAATCACACATTTTAATAGGAAGAAATGAAAATTGTTTTAAAACCTGAAAAGATGGAGCTAGAGAATTTAATTTTCTTTCTTTTGAGTCAATGGTCATGTAAATCGTTTTGTGGTCCCCATCAAATCCGCGGAAAGCATTTGATGCTCCCATTTTAACACATGGACGTTAAAAAAAATTAATTTTGTGCAAAAATGGGTCTAAGTGACTGCAAACTATTAGTTTTTGATATTTTCAATCAATATTCATTCAAAATATTGATATTATATACGTATATAATACATATACTGCAAAACATATATTTACTTATACTACACATATAGTATATAAGATTGTATGATTATATTTATTAATAAAAAAATAATTTTTCTGGTAATATAACAGTCCATGCAGTTTGACGAAAGGATTAAGATGGTGAAGATTCTGGAAAACGACACATCTGGGATGCAATATATTTTCAACTATTAAATAATCGGATATCAACATTGCAATGATATCGATTTTATTATATATTGTAGGACTATAGAACTAATGTTGTAGAATATATACACAAAATAGGTCATGCAAAATTTTTTGTTAATTAATTCAAATGTGTTATAATCAATTTCAACAACAATTTACATTACAATTTATGCCATTCTGAAGGTATGCGTGCGAAGTATTGGTTGAATGCAATTTGGCTTAGAATCTACCGAATTTGCTTTAGTTAACAATGTATGTGGTTGGTTTGGCTTAAATGGCACTGTGTGTATTAAATACGGGAAGAAATATGTTGTGGTTGAAAAGTAAGTGGTTTACATTACTTAGTTGAAAATAATGTGGTTGTAAATACTATGGTTGAAATTTATTTGGCTGAAATAGTTCTACCAAAAATAAATGCTACAAAATTAATAGTGGTTGAATGCTATAAATGATTATTTAGTTGATGACAAAAAGACTTTTACGGCAAAAGACCTTATCGTCATTTAGCCTCTGACAAAATAACTTAGACAAAATACCTATCCCAAATAACCTTCGACAAAACACCAATACCATTGTTATTGGTAATTATTTTTGCAAAATTAAAACTGACATCCTATGAGACATGACAACTCAGCAGTTGTCGGGATTATTTACGTGACACGTGTTCATTTAGTATTTATTTAGTATTTATTTAGTATTTATTTAGTATTTATTTAGTATTTATTTAGTATTTATTTAGTATTTATTTAAATGTATGTTTTTATTGTGTATGTTTTTATTACGTATGTAATGATTTTGTTATTTGTGATTTACTTTGTATTTAATAATTCATATTTTTTGATTTCTCTATTTTTGTAATTTTCTGCAATTTTTAATAATTCGTTTGTTTTGTGCTTGTTAAAGGTTAAGAATTATTTTTATTTTAATAAAATGGTTTCGAAAATCTTTTTATATTGCAAAATATAACAATTTTAGTAATAGTGGAATATATGTAGTTATATAAAAGTATAAAAATAATTAAAATCGAAAAATTCTGTAGGATTCATTTTATATTTTTGCAAATATTTATTGCACATAAGAATGCACGCATGTACATACTCTTGCATAATTAAGTATATGAGAAGTCCTTTAGTGATAATATATGCTGGCCCGTACGTACGGTCCGCTTCCAGCAGCAGCAGCAGCAGAAGCAGAGCGGAAGCAGAAGGGAGACTGCTGTATGCTTTATATAGGGAGTGAGTATGCATTGTATGCCACGGTGGGCCCAAGGCCCGTGCTTAACCGGTATACTCCTTTGCGGTCCTTTTTATGCCATTTTTGGTTTTATTGGAAAACAACGCCAATCAACAAAATTTTGCACGGAACAAGAAATATGTCGTAATATTATCAGTGTGGTTGTTATCCGCAGTAGTTTTAAGCAATGCATACAAAGGCATTGTGACATCTGATTTAACTGCGCCAGTAAAAGCATCTGGCCCAACAACTTTAAAAGATGTTGCAGAATATGATTATGTACTAGGAGTGCATCTCCGACGAAATGTCATCGAAGGACTCATCGAAGGACAAATCACATGGTCACCAAATAACCGCATTCTAGTCAACGGGCGTTACGAAATATACGACAACGACTACGAATGGTGGTTATACTTTCAATTGCTCAATGAATTCAAAAATAATTTTCCTAAGCAAACTTTCAAAACATTGAATGAGTTTTTCAGTCGATTGGTGATACCCGGAGTGACTCCTCTTACTAGCCCCGAAGAAGACGTCTCAGGATGTAATAACGTTGCATTAATTGGGTTCAAAAGTAAACTGGAAAAATTTAGATTGCCAGAGAGGCGGAAGAAGACAGTTTTTACTAGACCGTTCTTCATGGGCAAAGAATACATATTTGAAAGTAACTTCGGGATTGTCTTTGAAATTAGTAGCGGCAATGTTTTGATAAAGTTTCTGAGGAAAGTTCAGGAGAGCGGCTTGATTAAATTGATTTACGACCGGGTTAATTCCGTAGTACATAACAAGATGGAGTTAAGAAGTTTCCATAGAAAGAAAGTGGGTCAGCTCAAAATATCGTCTAATTTGGTTCGCACTATATGGCTTGGATTTACAGTTGTAGTTCAATTGTAGTAATAACTATTTTTATCACCGAAATGTCCTTTTGGTGCTGGGAATGGGAGCATCAGTGAAATCAGACTCAAGACTCCCAGACTAATCAGATTGTAATAACTTCAAACATTTTCTGTTCAAAAAAGTTTTTTAATTCACACCATTGACTTTCCCTCGTGGGCACAAAATATTTATTTGAATGTAATTTCGGCATTGTGTTTAAAGTTATTAATATGAGTATTTTATTAAAATTCCTGAAGCAATTCTAGGAGATTCACGTATGTATGTATGAGTTACAATATTCTGTTGTTTGAACTGTGTGGGAAGTATTTGCGAAACGAAAATGATGCAGGTTACAGACGAGCATGTGCATATTGCCACTTAATCTACAAAATATGCGAATGGACTGTATAATTTACGACGGGATTACAAAATGTTTTCGCAGTATATTCTTTTACATTGTTGCCACTATGTTTTTAAACGTGTCGTTTGCAGCACTTACCACAATATTTGGCATAAACAATTTCAAATCGGGACGGTAAATAATATATTCGTCGACATGACTACGCATGTCATACTTTGTTTATTTACCGGAAAGATGGCATAACTAGCTTAACCTGCAGGCACGAAAAGTTTTCTTTCATGTCAAATTTTCAGAAGGCTCTTTCAATAGGAATCATGGCTTACCAATGCTATCGCAATAGTTTTGTTGGCGGCAATAAATCTGTACTTACTGGGATTCGATTCTCGAGAACCGAATCATTTGGGTTCCCCATTATGGTGTTAACAGAATTTCGCATGTAACAAGAAATTCTTAGTGGCTTTATTAGTGCGGCTTCAAGCAGCTTTAGTATTATTATAGAGGCAGTGCCGAGCAGCTTAAGATATCGTTTATAATGTGGTTGGCTTTATGGCTTGGATTTGCAGTTGTAGCTTAGCATTAGTAGTAATGACTTTTATCATAGAAAAGTGTTTTGTGCGCTGGGAATGGGAAAATACCAAATGTGTAAATGTTTTCCATGGCCCAAATACATTACTAATTAATAATAAAAACTAGTTTGCTGCTCCTATTGTATTCATGAATTCAATGATATTGCTAAATGTAATTTTAACGCCAGGATAAGAGACAAGGACTTTCCGACAATAACTAACAAAGTGGCATAAATTATATAATTTAATAAAACATTATTTTGCGTAGCAGGATTTATGCCCTCATTTTGTCAGTGGTCATTTTTTCGTTTATTAGTTCGCAAAATCCAAATAATTCTCAGAATATCAGGATTGTGGTCACCGGACGTTACGAAATTATTGATGGTAGCATTTGGGAATTATACTTTTACTTGCTAGGCAAGTATGAACATAAAGTTTCCTAAGCAAAATATTAAAATTAAGTAAGTTTTTTCGATGAGGTTTTTCTTTAATGACCAATTTATTGCCGATTCTTTACAAAAACCCTGTATATGGTCGTGAAGGAACGATTCTATTAGAACTAATTTCTAGCGTGTTGTTTTAGACAGAGCATGCTTGTTTCTTCTTATTTTGATTATAATACTTCGTATAGTTGCTGATTAACCCCATATAGGCACTTTTATATTAAATGATAGCATGCAGTAAAGAAACGTGTAATCATCTAATTTTCAATTTAATTGAAACCAATAAATGTATGACATATATATTAAAGTTCTACAGAATTTAATCCAACCCAGTCCTGAAATTCGCCCGTCCTCGTCACGTTTAAGTAATCCTATATAACATCAAAATGGAAAAAAACATTTGGCTATGCACAGTGCTGGTTTTTCAAATGCTTTACCCATTGAGCTGTACATGCCGAAAAATTGTATTATTGCCAGATTTGCAACTATGGGCGACAGCATTTGAAGACTGCATGCTGATTTTGTATACTCCAAATGTTTGGGTAGACAAACTGGACATATTGACACAACCAAGGGTATATCACACAACAACGGAAGAGGTGAACAACTTTTACGATCAACTAGGAAAGCCGTACCTCCAGTCCCACTGCCAGATTATAATTGCGGTGTTGATCGAAAAATTAGATCTCAAATTCAAACATTCAGTTGCCCCAGATTTCAAGTCCAGACCTTACATGTTTGTCGCTCATTCATTGTTGATTGATTTTGCAGCACTGCTTTATATGGCACGAATGCATATGATCACTGACTTACGCATTCTCATCATTGCGCATTTGAATCACGGAAAATTATTTGGAGAAAGTAAATCACAGGAAATTAAATTCAAAACAGCTCGGTACGAATTACGATGCATTCAGTGTTTTAACCAAATTGAAGAGGTATTTGACATTATAGCGCAACCAAATTTTGAAGCAAAAGAGCTGCGTCAGATCATTGAGAATGTAGTTTCGAGTATATTTAGGAACGAAAATCACTTCGTTTCGAATGACTTTCACTACGAAGAAACAATGACTTCGATAAATCAGCATAGCAAGAAAACTTTTACATCCCGCAGGCACTACAAAATTTTTGCGCAGCACATTATTTACATTGTCACCACCAAATTTTCGAACGTGACATTTGCAAGATTGCCCAACAATGCAATCTTTCCGTTTGGGAGGGCAAATGCAATATTTTTCGACATGACAACCCACGTAATGCCATATTCAACGTTTCTTATTTATCGTTCAGATGGTGTTACTTTCTTGACGTGCAGTGGCTTTAAAAGTTTTCTATCCTTTAAAATTTACAGCAAACCCTTTCAATGGGAATTGTGGCTTAGCATTGCAATTGGAATAATTTGTACGACTGCCATGAATTCGTACTTAGTAGTAAACGATATTCAACTGCCAAATAAATTTGCAGTGATAGTAATGCCATTTTTGGTTTTATTGGAAAACAACGAAAAACGAGACTCTTTCGTACGTAATAAGAAATATGTCATGATATTATCAGTGTGGTTGATATCAGCAGTAGTTTTAAGCAATGCATACAAAGGTATTGTGACATCTGATTTAACTGCGCCCGTAGGAGCGTCTGGCCCCACAACTTTAAAGGATGTAGCAGATTATGATTACGTACTAGGAGTACAGCTAAAACAAAATGACATTAAAAAACTTCCACAAAACTTACGCTCACGAAGTAATCGGATTCTAGTCAACGGGCATTATGAAATATACAATGACAGCGACTGGCGGGTATACTTTTACTTGCTCAGAACATACGAACAAGATTTTCCCAGGCAAACTTTCACGACGTTAAATGAATTTTTGCGTCGGCTCGTGATACCCGGAATAACTTTGCTCACTAGCCCCGAAGAAGACGTCTCCGGATGTAACAACGTTGCATATATTGGGTTCAGGAGTAAAATGGGGAAATTTTCATTGCCGAATTGGAGGAAGAAGACAGTTTTTACTAGACCGTTCTTCATTGGCAAAGAAAGTATATTTGAAAGTAATTTCGGGATTGTCTTTGAAATTAGTAGTGGGAATGTTCTGATAAAGTTCCTGAGGAATGTTCAGGAAAGCGGCGTGATTGAATTGATTTACAACCGGGTTAACTCCGTTGTAAATGGCAAAATGGAGTTGAGAAGTTTCCATAGAAAAAGTGTGGAAAAGCTCAAAGTGTCTTCTAATTTAGTTCGCACTATGGCATGGATTTACAGTTGTAGTTCAATAGTTGTTACAACAGTGTTTATTACCGAAATGTGCTTTTGGTGCTGGGTATGGGAGGATCCTTGAAACTTAAGACGTAGCAGGTTGAAGTAACATCGCATGTATATAGTCCTGAAAAAAATTGTAACATTTTGATAGATATATTGGATGAAGACATGTTTTAAATATTTTGCTTTAATTGCTGAGGAAATTTCAGGAAGCTGACGTAGGTTTCGTTTAAAATAGGGATAGTTCATTTATAAAAGTAGAAACTGTTTGAGAAACGAAAATAACACATGTTACAGACAAGCATGTTCATATTGCTACATTAGGTGCAAAATGGGTTATTTCCATTTATTCTAAATACAAAATGGCTAATCTACAAAACATCGTTTCTTGTTCACAAAATGCAACATGGTTTATTTCAGCAACCCTAACAACGTGTTAGTCAAATTTATAGAAAACAATTCAAATGTCATGCGATGTCGATTTTAAATTTAACGCTTTTTGTAAGCGAAATTGGAATAAAACCACTTAGGATCAATACATAGTTGCACGTACCCCATCTTGTATATGAATATGGAGATATATCACTATGCACTAAACATAATTATACGTGATATTAGGGCTGGGACCATTTCGGGTTTTTGGCCCTAAAAATTTCGCAAAATTACAGTAAATTTCGCGGTATTTCGCGATTTTTATACACAGTTTCTAAATTTTTTGTTTATTCCGGCTTTATTTTGCAGTTTTCAACATCATATTTACCATTTTTACTGAGTTATTTTCAATTTTGAGAAGTTTTTAATGCTAAAACTAGATCAAAAAATTTTTAGAATTTAGTAAAATTGACGTTTTTGTGGAATATATTCCAAAAAAAAGTTGTTGGACAAATTTCGCGTTACTTTGTGAAAATTTTGTATATTTCGCAGTATTTCGCGTTTTCACACTATTTTTCGCGTTTTTCGCGATTTTCAAATTTAATTTTTGTGGTTTTGGGATGTTCGGATGTCCAATAAAACAATTTACCCAGCTGGGAATACTCCATTATGAATGTTTAATTTTATCGTGTTTTTCGCGATTTCCCAGCCCTAGTATTAATAATTTTCATAATATAAATTACAAAAAATCGGAACCATAAATTTTCAAATTTTGTATTTCTTATTTTTATTAAGTCATTCCAACATACTCCCATGAGCTTGAACGTTGTGCTCCTGGAGTAGTGCCATGGAATCTGTAGATAAGCCACACTCCTTGCAATGATACGCAATCCATGGATCCATATTCGCTGAAAATGTCTTCGTCGCTTCAGTCCCAGAAATTCCTAGTTTTCCGTTTGTGGTAACATTGCGCCTTAGCGCATTTAAATCTTTTACAAGTCTTTTATATTTTCTTCGGATTTTGTTCGCAATAATATAATTATTATTGCTAGCGTAGTCATTTCTGAGGCGCCTGGAAATTTTATGAATTATTGGGGGAGATTTTTCACAATCATTGTTCGCACCGATCCCTCCGCTGGCAACCAGAGATGTTGGCCCAATTGCGTCCGAGGCGACACTAATTGTTAGACTTGATTCTGGACTCTGAATATTTTCCAGAGGAACTTTTGAAATACCAGGAACATTTGCATTAGGCAAAGAAATGTTATGGTTGTATTTGCTCCGGAAATTGCTTGTGTTGGAATGACTGCTGGTGTCATCATGCGATGTCTTATCGATAGGTGGTTTACAACTTTTTTTCCGATTATGATGACGTTGTAAATTACCTTTTTGTGACGTTTTGTAATCACAGCAATCACAATTGAAAATTGTAGCCGTGGTGTCGGCCTTTTTAATATTTTTGTTCACGTTTCCATGTATACGGATTAAGTGCTTCTTTAAATTATTCTTCCGTTTAGTTTTGTGGTCGCAATGTTTGCATTTGAATGCAACTCCGTGACTTCTGCTTTTGTGTTTATTCAGATATTGCACACATTTTGTTCTATAATTACACAAGTCACAATTGTAAATATTTTCCCCATTACTGTGCATGATGTTCAGGTGTTGTTTTAAATATGATACAACAAACGTTTTGTATTCGCAATGTTCACATTTCAATTCTAAAGCGTTTGTAACGTGCTTATGGCGTTTGTGAGCTTTTAGGTTAACTTGAGCTTTAGTTGTATAATTGCACAAGTCACAGCTGTAAATATTTTCCGCATTACTGTGTACGTTGTTAAAGTGTGTCTGAAGAGATGGTTTATAAAAAGTTTCGTATTCGCAATGAATGCATTTGAATGTAATAGCCCTTGGCTTGTGGGCATACCTTTTGTGTTTCCCAAGATACTTTTTGAATTCAGTTTTATAATCACACATATCACAACTGAAGTTGTTTTTCGGCTTTTTACGAACATGTTTAGGTTTAGTTAAACCAGATTTTCTTTTCGCACTGAAATCATATGTACTGGTCACATTTCGAGGCGGCAGGTTTCATATTGTTCAGTGTTTGACACAACCCAGTCAAATTGTACTTAAACGTTTTGGTAGAAATGCCTTCTACTAGCATTTGTGTATAATCCATATATAAATTAAAATTGCAGGGCTTTCCAAATTACATAGTATTTTAAATACATGTTTACAAATTCATACATGTATTTTTTCCAAAATGTTTTTTGTATTTTCAGGTTAACAATATTGCAGTTTGTATTTCCGGCGCAGCAGCTTAATCAAGTTAATACGGCAGTATATATGCACATGTACTACACATAGTATTGATACTATACATGTAAATAATAAGCGCTTTAATATGGCGGTGTTTAAAATTTTAAGGAAAAAAGTAAAAATAACTATGTTTTCACAGTATGTACGCACACTTTGTTTTCAATTCTACAGAAAGTATTTTGTAATTTGTATTTTCACAAGGTGTATTTAGTGTTTTGTAATTTGTATTTTCTTTTTTACAAAATAATTTGTAATTCGACTTTGAGAAACTGTATTTTGGACAGCTCTGTAAATTTTGTTTTCGATTATTTAAATGGCATTTGGTCTTCCTTGCTTTCAACTCACACGGAACTGATTTTGGGTACCAGCAGGCAGCTGTGTAGAGGTAAAATATTAATAATAAACACACTAAGTTCTGGAGGAGTGAAAAGGACCTCAATACCTTCGGGCATGTTCAATTTGGACAAGAATAACTTCCCCTGTGAAAAATAGGTGTGTTACAGTGTTGGCTTCATCTTTAACTGACTGCTTTGAAAATGCCGCCTTGAAAATTTCTCCTTGAATAACATTTGTGATGCCGAAACTTTCTCCCTCTCTTCTGCCAAGCTACGTATTTCGTGCGGAAAGTGGCTGTAAAGCTCTGCTGTTTATGTATTTTGAAAATCTATGATGCCATAAAGTATGGAGAGACCGGGCCAGATCTAGAATTCGTGAAGAAAAAATCGTAAAGTAGGAGCCCAGTGCGTCAAATTGTACATAGAAGTATGTAATGTTCTAAATTGTTGTTGCATAGTATCAGGTTTACCATGCAAAAGATTTTGGTTGGAATTCGCAGATTTAGCAAACAATTGTTCTTGTTTTTACTTTGGTGGCATACAAATATAAAATTTTAACCCTAAAATTACGAGAGTGTATGATATTCTATACCAAACTAAAACTACTCATCGTCATTAACTTCAGAGCTTATCTGCAGACAAATTTGATATTTTAATTTTACCACGAGTTTGTGAAAAACTGATAGACTGCATCTAAATTAAAAACCATTTAGGCACAAAAAAGATTTTTATTAACTTCGCATGTATTTAAACGGGGGCGCAGAAGGTCTAATTCAGTGGTTTTACCATGACGGCGATTGTCAGAAAACGGTGCGACCGATTTTTATGATTTTTGATGCAAATGAAACATAAACCAATTATCTTCATACCATTTTCTTAAATTTAAAATTATTTAATTTCTTCGTACAGAAGTGTGCAGTATAGACCTAAAAATGTCGCCTTTTTAGCACTGCAAGTCAAAATAGCAACCAAACCCGTAGTGCACTTTTTTTAATTCAGCACAAAAAGGTACGCTATGATAACTAAACAACGATTTTTAGTACACATACGATTTGCGCCGCAAAATTCCAAAAGTCCTAAAAATCGTTCTCCTCAATATCAATTTTTTAAAAGTTATGCTGAATAATAGTAATTGAATAATAAAAAATAATGTTAAACAAAGGGGAGGATTTTTATTCTTAAACTGAATCCTTTATAATTTCAAAAGTGAAACGACACAAATGAAATGCTTTGAATGAATACAATCCATGATATCTTCATTTCTACACAAGAATAATGAAGAAAATATTTTCTGTGTAGTAGTCTTAGTCAGTATAATGCAACGAGCTTCTAAGAAATTTCCCAATTCGACGAGCAATGCCTAAAAGACAATGCCTAACGAAAGAGCCCAATCAAAAGTTACAATCAAAATTAAAAAAAAATATTCCGAATTCTCGCTATAATAGATTTCCATGATATAGGAGAACTTTCTGTAAGAGATACTTTGGGCCAACATATCATACATAGTTATATGCATACGTGCTCTCTCTATAAGAGAATTCCTATATAAGAGACCGATTTTAGTGTTTTATAGCGTTCTCTTATAGCGAGGGTTCAGTTTATAAGAGAACTCTATGTAAAAGATCCTTTGGGTCAACATATCATACATAGTTATATGCGTACGAGCTCTCTCTCTCTATAAGAGAATTCCTATAAAAGAGATTTTGGTGATGTACGTATAGCGATGTCTTATAGCAAGAGTCTTTGCTTGTGAAATTGCTCATATTAAACATTGTGAAACTGCATGTGTACATATTTTATTTTATTGTGTTTGTTACCTTTCGAAATTACATCTTGCAGATAAGACATTCAAAATAAAATTTTAAATCAGATCTGTTCAATCGTTTTTCTTAGAAAAATACGTTTCGATTTACCCACGCTAGTTGTATAACTAAAATAAACTATATATTGATAGCTTAAAATTTATTGCATAGTCATGCGTAAATAAATGCCGGAAAAGCAGCATATCGTCAGCCAAACCTCAGAATGTGCTATAATCATTTCGACCTAACCTCTCGATGTACCAAAAACAGATTCTCGATAATTCACGAATCTCAGGATGTACCAAAAACGTGCGTGTAGCGGGATAGGAGCATCACGTGACGCTCGCTTCTTGCGCCGTGAATGATTTTGGCACATATTCAGTTTAGAAATTTGAGCAACTTTGCCCTGGAACACTTTCAGATTAGTGTAAAACCATTATGGCACATCCTGGGGTTTGGCCGACGATATTTTTAGTGATTCTATTTGTGGTTTTAAATGACAAATTGAGCTGTACATTAATCATCGAATTTACTAATAATTACTTTTATTCACTCCTCTTGATTTTATTTTGCAACCGCTGTTAATTACATTTCCATATGTAAAAGTATTTATTCGTTTGGATGCCTAAACAAATGAAAACTGATGTATTTTCAAGAGGATTTCAAAAAACTTAAATTCTCAAAAAACTCACATTGAATTAATACACTTTACATAGAACATGGCTTGTTGGATGTGTTAAGTAGATTGTAATAATTGAATCTTATTTTGAGTTTTTTTTTGTTTAACATCGTTCTTCTCTTATAATAGCGTTTTTTGCTGTTTTGGGCATGAGCAGTGTTAATTATATTGTTCACCCGAAAAAATGTCCCACATTGCTATCCGATTGGTTCAGATGGACGCAATATTTTTAGACGTCCTCCGCTTCGCCTTGGGTTTATGGGTCTTCTGCAATGATAAAATACCAGTATATAGTTCATTAAATGTAAACGCTTTGTAAACAATTTCATCTGCGATTGATATTCCTACAATTTTGTCACGCCTTACCCTTTCTCAAATTTACGAACATACTTAGTTCCAAGACTCCTTCTTTTTCTGTACTGTCCAGGCTTCCGTGAATACTTTTCCGTGTCTAACAGCATGTACCGACAATCTTGACTTTTCATTTCGGTTGCCTCCGCTACTCTCGACCCTAATGCTGTCACTGTTGGTCGCCCTGGCAATCATGAAATTGTCGCTTCTACCATTAAGTTCCGTCCATGCGTCGGAACTTATTATAGTACGTATGCCCTGAAGTGCGAGAATTAAAAATAGCGCCCATGCATTTTGTATTAATTTCAATATAAATTTGAATTGTGCTTAAAATCAAACTGAACCGGATTTCTGATAAAAATTAATTCATCACAATAACGTAAATTTCGCGTATGAATCTAATTGCTTAATAACCCGAAAGGCTCGCTGGTTTGTGTGCAACTGGTCCAACAAACGTATAATTCGTTGATTTTTCTACAAATTTAAGCACTTTTTCAAATCAGTTTTATCACATAGACACTCACAATGTTTCTTTAACTTTACCCGCTGCGGTTAACTTGAATGAGTTTTACTTAGATTAAGAGGTTGAACAAAGTGCGTGGCAGCATCATCAGTTTATTACAAAGAAACAAAATTGAAATGTTTTGCTGATGTAATTCTCCATGTTCCCCGATAAAAACCGCAAAAGGCTGTTTTTAATTAGGATTGTAAACGATTAGAAAATGGAGAGTTTTGAAAAATGAATAATATCCTGCACATTTATAACTACAGCAGCATTGCAAGCAGCTTTCTTGACTGCAGGAGCTTGTTCAGATATGCGCACAATATTTTAACCAATTGACGTCTTTTCTTAAGAAATATTTATTGAACTTTTTGTAGAAATATCAAGACATATTGTTCATTTCTCGCTAATTGTGAGTGTACATATATTTTGGTTGTAAAGGCTGAGGCCATTTGAATCGACCTAATCAATTCTATTCTATAATAATTACATATATTTGTAATAAAATATATGCAAAAACATTTCACTGATAATTCAAGTTTGTCCATTTTAAATCTGCGAAAATATATGTTTTCACAAACTACGAGACATAAATAAAAAAGGTCTGGGTTTATACTTCGATACTTCAGCCTGAAGCCATTAAAGAGTCGTCAACCATCTTATCTCTTTATTTAAATTACAAGAGTTTACATGTATGCTCAACTCCCTTTTTGTGCGTACCTGAACTCCCTACTGTTGGTTTAAGGTGCGTACAGCCAGCGGCCACACCAATGTTCGGGATACTTTTTGGGAGCGTAGAGGTTGACAGGTAATTATGGGTTTCCCCTCCCGCAGCAGGGGCTATTGGGGGCAGGGGAAAATCCACGCAGGAAAACAATCCCTGCCCTGTAGTGAACGATCTAAATTCCGCGGCGGGATTCGAACCCGCGTACCAATAGAGATTTGGTGTACGACACATACGGTGGTATACGAGAGATAAATAAAGACAATCAAGAGAAATGATACTTGTAATTAATAAAATTATAGTTCAACTTCACTATTTTCCGTCGTTTGAGCTATAAAGCACGAGCATAATCGAAGTAATTATTTTTTATCAGTGCATAAATTATTGGAAGACAATAATGATTATTTAATTGATGGGCAACTATGGAAAATCCGGTAATTTTTGCCCAAGCATTTGTAGCATTGGTAATTTCTCCGTAATAAATGTACATGAATGTAAATAATTTCTCAGTATGTAATTTCAGCTTAGTTTAACAAGAAAATGGGATAATTTAAATCCAGTAATATTTATTTATAATGTTTGGATATGTTTATTGACCCATTCTCATTTGACGCAAGTGAAATCACCCAATAGAGCAAATCATTCTGCAGCCCCAGCCCCAAATGTCAGCCAAATATGTCAAATAGGTACGATCTTGGTCTTGGTCTTGTTCGACCCGGGATCCTAATAAGCAAGAATAGAACAATATTAGAATATTGAATAGAATAGTATTAAATTGCATTAAATTTTTAACTTTGTTCACCCTTGAACTTCTTTTTCGCTTATGAAAAATCCTTACCATATCTTATCAACGCCAGATCGTCTATCCCCAACGACGTATCCTGTAATCCTTTTTTGTTCATAGCTATGAGCAAAAAGTGACAATAATAATTGAATAGGTCTTTTCCCCTTTCTTTTCAAATTATTTATAAATAATTTAAAAAGAAAGGTAAAAAAAGGTACTGTATAAATACAATACACACACAAATAGGTATAATATAATTAGGTATAATAATATAGTTGTATTTACTGAAAGGCATACTATTTTATTGTTCTAATTTTTGCAGGTACCTTCGTTTCCGTGATGCGTCGTGGGCTTGTTCGTAATTTTTTTCGGCGTATTTTTTTAACATTCGGTCCTGGCGAAACGACTCCCCATCCAAACTGCGTTCTCCGCTGTTTTCGTTTATAATTGCATTGATCAAGTTGATCGTGTCAGGCTGAAGATTCTCACGTTTACCACTGAGCTCCTGCCTTCCTTGGGAATTATTGACCAACCCTTGCAAGATCAGAAATGTAAGAATAAATAATAACGTTAACCTCATCGTTACCTAAAACTACAAATATCGGGATTCAAGCTGTACAATAAATGATTGCTCATGTACACTGCCAAAATCTAACTACCGCTAACGTAATTTTGGTGGGTGGTTTAATATCCAATTTTCAAAGCTTAACAAAATTTTATTAACGATAAATGATTTTCGTAATGTAATGTAATCGTCGACACTCAGTCGTTTTTCCTTATTGATATAGATATGTTTAACTATTGTGGTCAGCTTCGTCTATTCCGGTCCGCTTCCCATTTCCAGTGCCGTATGTCGGCCCTTCACCGACGCTGGTTCACACGTTGCCAAAAAATAATTTTTGATTTATTGCACTTAAAATTATTTGTTTTGCTTTTATCGCACTACATGCCAGCATGTTTCCTAATACATTACTATTTAGGCTGAAATGTATGAAATGAATAACACGGGAAACTATAAGTGACAAAACTTTGTAGTAATAATAATTTTATTACAATTTCTAATATAAAACAACTATATAGTTTTTAATTTATGAAGTCTGGATCAAGCAACTATTATTTTAAAATACATTTTATTCGTGATTTTAAATGACAAATCAGCTGTAGGCGTGTACATTACTCATCCATTTTACTAACATTACTTTAATAAATTTTCCTAATTTTATTTTGCGACCGTTGTTAATTTTTCAGGTTTGCTTTACATTGATGCTTGAGTATTATAATACATTGGAAGGGATTTCAAAAAGCTGTAACGTCATGCTTTTCTTGTAATAGAGTTGTTTGTTGTTTGAGTCATAAATTGTGTCGAATAAATTACTCACCGACACTTGTCTCACATTGTTGTTAGCCGAATATATCAGGAACTCGCCATTTATTCCAAAGTTTTCCGCTTCGCATTTGGGCTCTGATTATATGCATTAAAAAATCAGTACTTCATTCAATGTACACCGGACTCTCGCTATAAGAGATCCTTTGGGCCCGCATGTCATACATAGTTATATGCATACTAGCTCCCTCTATAAGACAATTCCTATATAAAGGACTCAATCTAGTGATGTTTAGCGTTCTCTTATAGCGAGAGTTCAGAGTAAACGCTTTGTAAGCTTGTAAGCATTATCATCTGCACGTTTGATAATGCCAAAATTTTGTAACGCCTTACCTTTCTATAGGGTATTTCAAATCTTCGAGCATAACTAGATCCACCTTTAGTTCTCAAATAATCATACTCTTCATTCAGGTTGCCTTGGTTATTCTCGTCGCTAATGCTGTCACGTGTGGTCGCCCTTTCAACCATAAAACTGTCACTTTTACCATCGAGTTCGGCCCTTGCATCAGAATAACTAATTAAACCTTGTACGACTGTACTGTATGTATGACATGAAGAATTTAAAATAGCACTATCTTCACTTTACAGTAATTTCAATATGAATTAAAACAGCTTAAATGAATTATAATATAATAGTGTTTAATAAATTTTACCCGAAGTATATATTTCTGCTAAAATTGTATTTAGGCTAATAATGTAAAATAGCCTGCGATGCCGTGGTTTAACAAATAACGCATCCGTTGATTTTCTCAAGAATTTAAGCAATTGCATATATGGGTAATCCAAAGTTTACAGTTTTCATAACAAAATTCATAATCATAAGGTTGAACGATGTGTACGGCGGTTCGCGGTATCATTAGTTTACTATACG
>JAQGAK010003088.1:0-16617 GCA_034696945.1 Lipothrix lubbocki
TGCTACGCCATCTGGACCAGATCCCGAATCAGCGTTGATGCCTTTAACTGCCATCTCGATTTCCTTCGCTGTGAAATTGGAGTCGTAGTCCGCATCGATTGCTGTTTGATCAGAAGGTAATATTCCAGGGCCATAATCATCAAGGGTAGCAGTATTTGGACTTCCCCAACGGCAGGAGTAGTTATTTGTGATTTCTTCGATAGGAATCATGCATGTCTCTGACGAAAATGTAGAATATAGCAGTGTTCGGACTGCTTTCTTTCGGGAGTAGTAAAACTGGTGTTGTAGAAGTTCAAAATTGTACCTTTCACGCCGACGCTTTTTTTCATTTTTCGATGCTCGTTCAGGATTGGAAGTCTGCTGGTAATTTAGATTGTTTTTCATATATGTAGCACGTCTCCTACGAGCTTCAAAAAATTTTTATTTTAAATAGCTTTATGCTTCCCAATTAAAATTCCCCTAAATGGCTTTTTTTATTCATTGTTACATCTGCTTTATGCACAAGTTAAGCGCATGCAATTTTAATTATTTCTACATTCCTGAGATGTCTTTGTATTCATTCTAAAATAAAATGTATGAAATTCCAAAAACGTAAAAATAAATTTGCAATATAGTTTGTAAATATAAAAATGCATGGTATCAACTTTTTTTAATTTGAGAGAGCTTATATGAAACAATACAAGTACATATATGCTTTTTTCAAAAACCTATAAAAACAATATATGCCAGTTTATTATTTAAAATAATCATGAAGGTATGATTTCTTACCTAAGTTTACGTAATTAAAATCCATTTATTTTTGTAAGTCAAGAGGAATCCACGAAGAAATTCGATTGAGGACCGGGAAGACATACAAAGAAAAAACAAACCAACATTTTAAATTAATGATGTATCTTCAAATTTTCTCAAAAATTCCTCTATTTTCTTGGTTAATTTATTATTGACGACAAATCTTGTTTATACTTTTTTAGAAAATATCCGGAATATCGACGGAGAAAATAAATTGAGGAATAAATTACAAATGCAAGCAAAAAAGTTACAAATTAACTGCCAAAATTATGTCCAAATAGGCATTTTACCAACGGCAATCGAGATAATATTTATTTTATATTATAAACGAAATTTTTATAATGGCAGAATGTAAAGATACTGTCTTGATTTAAGGACGGTCACTATATTTAATTAACAATATAATTAATAATATAAAAAATAATTATTTTATATAATATGAAATAAATCATTTATTGTTATTTAAACGTCAAGCGCCTTAACATATGCGTCCAAAAAATTCTAATAAAAATATAATTTCATGGGAAAATAAATTGCTTTCCTTGTCTTGTTGCAAATTTTGACTTAAGATGTACATATGCAAGATTCTGAATTTCGTCAAGTTTAGTTATATTTTTAGATTTAAAAATAAAATGATCCTAGAATTTTAATCCAAAATTCAATTAGTTATTTTGTTATTCACATGCTTACATTTTCTCATTCATTGTTGTGATAAACGTTTTACTGGAAAATTATAATTAATTATTTCCAATAATTTTATATTGACATAAGGGCGAATAACACATAAATAGCTCAAGTTCATTTTAGTTCAGTTTAGTGGTGTGGCCGTCGAATATTAAAAAAATTGTGGCATGAATTCGCAAGAAGCCGAGAGAGCGATAAGAACTGTATGGATGTGCCAAGTGTTGAGTATATAGAAGAGTCGGCAAGTGATTTGCAAAGGAAAATGAAACAAGCAATTGCTTATACGTTGTCAGTTGTCATACATTAGGTTCATATTAATTTTACACATTACATCCGCAGCCGCACATGCAATGTTGAAGCTTTACTAATGCAATATATGCATTATACCATTTTGTGCATATGTTAATATCGCATCAATACAATAAGCTCAGAAGTGGCTTACAACACATGTAAATTATTGTAAAGCTTAATTTATTTTCAAAGTTTGTACATTATAATTTAAAATAATATTTACGAAAATGTCAGTGACTAAGGAGAGTAATATTTGATTTACTGCTTCATGTATTTTAATTTCAGTATTTAATTTAAAATTGTAGGAAGATAATAATTATATGAAGCGATAATTCATACAAACAAATTCCAGGGGGAAGTTTTTAAAATAGTAGGTACAATTACCTTAAAATTTTAGTTGTTGTCATATTGCCAACTTGGTTACTAAATTATATTCGTAATATTTTTTTAAAATAAGTAATATTTTCAACCTAATAAAATGTGTCATACAACATATTAAATAAAGAATATTCAACTAATAAAAATCAATTACGAAGCATCCCGTTTGAAATACTGCTCTTCTCATTTCATATCCGGAAAACGACTCATCAAGAGTTGTAGGCATTGATTAAAATGACTTGAAATTGTGTATAAAGTAATTCGTGGTAAGGAACATAAAATCAAGCAGGGACGTTTGTACAACAAAGTGTAAAGAAAATATAAAGCTCCTTTGTCAAATTGCCAGCAAAATTTGCCTATCAAGAAGTTCAGTTAAATCCGCTTTTGCACATGTTAAGTCGTCGGAAGGAGCAACTCATTCAGGATGAGGAATAAAAAGATAAGTTCATTTTATTGTGGAGCTCCTTCGCAGAAGCTCAAATGATATTATGTACACCCGACATTTGCTATAAAAGTATGTAAATAAATAAGAGAGCTCTCTCTCTATAAAAGATCATTTGGGCCCGCATATTTTACATATTTTTTTTACATGAATAAGCTCCCCATATAAAAGACTTCCTTTACACAAGATTACTTCGAGGATGAATAGGGCTCTATAATGCCTTATAGCCAGACTCCAGTACATACATCCCAAATTCTCACAGCCGTGTAATTTATAATATTAAACAAAATGCTTGACATTTTACAACAACTATGATTCGTAAAGCGTAAAATTCTAATTGAAAACTACTTGTAATATAAAATACTGATAAAATTCAACACGTATGCAAAAGTGTATTTTAAAATGTCATCGCAAATTAACTCGCAAGAAATTTCGCAATTTAAAATTTGATTTTATTTTCATGAAACTGCCGTGGTCAGGCGGTTAAAAAGATAGTCAGATAAATTTTCAAGAAGCCCAGAGAATGATGAGGACAGTCGGGACGTGCCAAGTATTATGCATAGAAAAGTTTCATGGAGAGATTTGGGAAGGAAACTGGAGTAAGCGATAATTGTGGAATATAATGGACCGACTGTATAAAGAACTGCAAAGTAAAAGAGCAGCGTGGGGTCAGCTTAAGATTATTGTGCAAAAAAGTGTAAAGAAAATAGAAATGTCAAATTCTCTGCGTCACTTGAGTTACATCCGCTTTTGCACATTTTAATCGTGGACAAAAGCAACGCTTTCCGTTGAGGAATAAGAACAAAATTTTCTTGAGACATCCTTAGCACATCGACTTCGGCTGTTCACAACTTTAGTCGGGATTCTTTCAATAATAAATAGTTTTGCATTTTCAAAATTTTACAAAGCTTTATTTTACAAATTGTCGTCGCAAAGTAATTTTTTAAAATTATTTAACGGAATACTAATTGAGTTTTTATTTTCGAAGCCATGCATAATATTTATTTCCAGAAGAAACTATTATTTCTTCTTTTTATTCCAATACTTTTGTTCCTCGACCCTACAGTTACGGAGGGACAGACTCAAGCCGCTCTAGAAACAGAAGAGAGTGAAGGTGCTGTAATTAGCTAACAATGGCTTTTTGAATCAAAGATGATATTTATTGACATAAATGGTGAGAAATATTGTTTTTTTTGCAGAATTTGAAAATTCTTTGGTAAGGAATGTACGAGATGACAGCCGAAACGGGTTTGCGGAGTTATCGAATTTCATATTTTCCATTAACAACACTTTAGCGGCCCTGAACATAAAATTTTCCATTAGAGACAACAAAGGTAATAAATTGAACGAAAAAATTGAGGTGGGATGTAATGCTCCAAACGAAAGCATTTCTGCTCCAGAAACCACTGAAAAAGCAGAGACTGATCAGCTCCCGCAAAATGTTAGTTTACAATTTAAGACAGCTTATGGTTTAAATAAATGGGAAGCTTTCGATAGCTTAATTCGAACTCAAGCCAAAGAAATAAAGACAGGGAAATCCTTCAATGGTTCAACGTTATCAGATATTAAATCACGGGCAGCGCAGGTTGGTTTGATTGGAGTTTACACAGCGATTGTTTTTGGTGAGTAAATATTTGCATTGGTTCTCAACACAGTGAACCTAGGAAGTATCCTAATATCTTTCATTTTATTACTGGGGAAGGTTATTGTAATCAAAATTAATTATTTACAACGGGCGGATATGAAAACTTATTATGAATCTGCAAAAGGAATAGAAAGATCGACAGTCTGGGAATGCTGTGATGTAAGTGGTTTCTCCCATTGTTATTCCTGGCAATGAAGCACTTGTTCTTTTATTCAAGTGATTAGTCTGTTTAATTATTTTGAATAAAAAATAAATGTATGGATTATAATCAATTGAATTTTAGCGAATGGATCGTAATCTTTCCGTGGGCTACAAGAATCTTTACGCCAGCATGTTTGCAAAAAATGAAGGCAACGGCAAGGATATTTTACGAATTGAATTGCTTAAATTGCCTCTGGACGATTAGACAGTTTGTAAATTCAGCAGTGGCTTTCACGCGTTTTAAAAAACTTAAATATTAAACTCTAATTAAACGACTAAAGCCTGAACTATTGGTACACAAAAAGGTCTTATTTATCGGAAACATTGCATAGGGATGTTAAATTGATATCTTTAGCTTTATCGGAGATTCTCGGAGTCAGCAATTAAGAATCGACATTCAACATTATTGAATTATTGAAAAATTGCGCGACTTGTCGCACAATTGGAAAACGACTCGTTCGGAGTTCGAGAAATTTCTCACGATGATTGGAACTCACAAGTAATTTTATTCATTTCTAAATTATTGTGATGTGTTTGTAAGCATTCTGTAATAAAATGGATGAAATTCCAAAAAAGTGAAAATAAAGTCGCAAAAAAATTTAAAAATACAAAAATAAGTGGTTTTAATTTTTTTTTAATTTAAGACAGCACACAAAAGCGACACATGTATATGCGTTTTGCAAAAAAAGATAAAAAAAGTATATGCCAGAAATTTATTATTTAAAATCATCATGAAGATATTATTTCTTACCTGAGTTTTCGTAATGAAAATCCAATAGTTTTTGTAATTCAAGAAAAATCCACGAAGAATTTGTTTGAAGACCGGGAAGACATACAAAGAAAAAACACAAACATTTTGAATTATTAACATGTTTTAAAAATTTCCCCAGAATTTCCCTACATTTATTTACGTAATTTAAATTTTCTACCATGGTCATTAATTTATTAGCTTCGACAAATTTTGTTTATACTTTTCCTAAAAACGTCCGAGAAAATGATGGAGAAAATACATTAGGGAATAAAATACAAATGCATTTAAAATACTTGCACACATTATTTGCACGGAATTATGATGAAGTACATATGTATTTTACAAACTGCAATTACCAAATAATTATTATTTTGTATTATATAATGAAATATTAATAATAGGAAAATTATAATGTAAATAACGTAAAGTGTAAATAATAATAATTATGATGAATATTATAACTAATAATTATTTAATGAAAAGAAGTAAATCATCTATTACTATTTAAATATCGTGTGCTGAACAATCGCGTCTAACAAAATTCAATCAAATATTTTGTTCCGGAAAACTTTATTGCCTTTCCTGACTTGTTGAAAGCTTTAAAAAGGGATCAACATACATACGTGAGATCCGGGAATATGTCAAGATTTGTGTTATTAATAGATCCAGAAATAAAATCATCCTTGATTTTTTATTAAATTATTGTGGCTTTAACTTTCATACAGATACATTCTCTCATTGTTGTGGAGTCGTAGGACATATTTAAAAATTATAGTGACAAAAGTTTCCATTGAAATATCTAATAAAATATTTCCAATAATTTCATTGACAAAAGAGCAAATGATGCATAAGAGTTCAAGTTAATTTCAGTCAAGTTCAGTGGTGTGACGGTTGAATAAAAAATCGTCGAATGAATTCTCAAGAAACCGAGAGATTGATAAGAACCGTCTGGATGTGCCAATTGCTGCGTATACAGAACTATCGGCAAATTATTTGCACAGAAAAATGAAATAAGCGACAGCTTATAAATTGTCATACATAAATTATACTTTAACTGTACACATTACATCCGCAGTTGCACATGTAAGGCTGACATTTTACAAATACAAAATATGCATTATATAACATGTGGATATATACTTATGTACTGCATCAATAACCCTAAATGTAGCTTTCAACACATGTAAATTATTGAGTGTTAAGTTTAATTTATTTGCAAAGTTTGTACTTTATTTTTTAAAACAAGAATATGTCAGCAATTAAGGAGAGAAATACTTGGTTTATTTTTTATGTATTTTAAATTGAGTAATAAATTTTTAAATTAACAAGAAAATAATCGCAGTGAGCGTTAGATGAGGAAAACAAAATAAAAACAATTCCCTAAACAAATTTTGTGATTAAAATAGCCAATCTGGTGGCTAAATTGTATGCATAAAAATATTATGGGAAATGTCAGTGAATAAGGGGAGAAAATGTAGATTGACAGCCAATCCTACGTAGATATAGCGAAGCGACAAATAAAAATTCACATTTGTTTTAGTCAACGGTCAGTGGTCTGGCGGCTGAATAAACAAATTGACGGTTGAATTCTCAAGAAACTGAGAGAGTGATAAAGATAATCTAATCACGCAAAATATTGGTGGAAGTCTTTAATGAGGAATATAGAATATGCAATAATTGTGGAGATCAATGGTGAGACTGTATAAAGTACTGAGGAATAAAAGAGCAGCACGAGGTCATCTAATGATTATTTTGCAAAAACGTACAAGGAAAACAGAGCCCTTTTGTTTAATTGCCTGCAAAATATACCACCAATATCTTAAGTGACATGCAATTTGCACATGTAAAGTCTTCGGCACAAGCAACATATCGTCGGACTAACTAGAAAAGGAGCTTATATGATTTTGACACAATACGAAAAGGAGCTTATATAAAATTCACTAATTCGAAAAGGGGCTTATATTAAATAATTGTGTTTACGGAGCTGGTGGCTCCGGAGCATGGAAAAAATTTAAGCTCCTTTTTGTACTGGAAAATTTCGAAACGCAACATGTCCCCTTTTCATTCTGACCCAAAATCATATAAGCTACTTTTGTAGTTTGTCTGACGATATTCTGTCTGAAAAAGTAGAAGACAAGTTCATGTTCATAATAAATCCTCTTCAGATCAATTTTTGCTGCTCACAACGTCGGTCTAAATTTAGATTTTTTCAGTACAAAATAATTCCTCAAAGTTTTACAAATTTAACGTATATATAATTATTCAGCAGGGAACGAAATTCTATTAAAATTATTTTACACAATAGAAGATTCGTTTTTTTATTTATAACCGAATCATGAATAATAATCATTATCAGTTGCAATTGTTGTTTTTATTTATTTCCACAATTTTGTGCTTCAACCCTGCAGTAACACAGGGAAAAACTCAAGGTGCCTGGAAAGATCAAGCAAGCGAAGGTGCTGTAACTAACAGTTACAAAATTAGAATGACAGAAAATCATAATTTAAGGATTGTGGGGAAATATTGTTTATTTGCAGAATTCAAAAATGCTCTGCCGAAAAATATACGGGACGGTTACCAAAAGGGGTCTGGGGAATTGTTATATTTCATGAATTCCATTAACGACACTTTGGATGCTCTGAACAGAAAACTTTCTATCATAGACAACAAACTTAATACATTGAACGAACAAATTGTATTAGGATGTAATGCTCTAAACAAAAGCATTTATACTCCAGAACCCACTCAAAAAGCAGAGACTAAACAGCTCCCGCAAAATTTTAGCTCACAATTTAAGACAGCTTATCGTTTAAATAAATGGGAAGCTTTCGATAGCCTAATTCGAACTCAAGCTAAAGATATAAAGACGGGAAAATCCTTCAATGGATCAACGTTATCAGATATTAAATCACGGGCAGCGCAAGTTGGTTACCAGGGAAGGCACACAGCGATTGTTTTTGGTGAGTAAATAAATGCAAATTAAATCGCTTGTCAAAACAATGAACCCAGGAAGTATCCTGATGTTTTCGACGATATATAGAGAAGAATGTTTTAATGGCCCTAATTGGATTACAACCAAACGAATGATATCAATTTATGATTAGTGAACCACCTGGATGAAGCAATTGGCGATTTTAAAATTTACCAAAGATATAATAATTTTCTGTGCACACCAGCACTAAATTCCGTTCCAGAGCGGACCCAGGAAATTTTTACTTTTGCTCCTCCCACAATCGGCTACTACGGGTAAGTTAGAACTGCAGCTATAATCCCGTTGGCACGAATCAAATTTATATCCACGAAATTATTTTGTTATTTCAATCCAATCGCGTGTTAGGGGCGCATACACTTCATTTTCATACTCAATTCCCTCTTTCAAAATTCGAGTTGCTGCTATTTCTTTTATTGGTACATACGGTGTGGGCTTAGCATTTGTTCCCAAAGGGGCGGACATGGAAACTTATTATAATTCTCGCAGGGGAATAGAAGGATCGACAGTCTGGGAATCTGGTAATGTAAGTGAATTCCCCCATTGTTATTTGAATTGTTGCTGATCAGGCAAAGCAACACTTGCTTTTGCATTCAAGGGATGAGTCGGTGGTTATATTTTTGAATAAGGAATAAATATATAAATTATAACCAATTGATTTTTAGGACATGGATCGTAATCTCTCCGTGGGCTACAAGAATCTTTACGCCAGGATGTTTGCAGATTATGAAGGAAGCGAAAAGTCTACTTTACGATTTGAATTGATCAAACTGCCTCTGGACGAATAAGCAGTTTGCAAATTTAGAGGTGGCCTTCACGCGTTAAAAAAACAATTAAATAACTCCAATTAAACGACCAAAGCTTGAACTATTGCTAACAAAAAGTTGTTACTTTATCGGAAACTGCATCAAGATGTGGCATTGGTATTTTTCATTATATTAAAGATTTCCGCAGTCAGGATTTAGGAATCAACATTGAAAATTTTGGCTTTGCTTGATCAAAAAATCTTAAGAAATTCCCTAAATTACAAATCTTTCAGTGACTTTCTAAGTAAAATACATTTTAATTCCTTTCAGACGTACATTTTGTAGAATAATATTGTCATTATAAGAAGATTATTCAAGTTTAGTGCAAAATGGTCCTCAAATAATTGATTGACCCTATTTTGGGCAATATGTTCTTCGAACAATAATTATTTGTAATTTTATATAATTATAGTGCTATTTATCAGTATATTGGAATAGTTGTATAGTAGAATTATTATTGCGGTGGTTTTCGGAAAATTTGTGTGTATTTATTTCTATATAAATTTAAACGTATAATGTTTAATTAAACCACTTTTGATGTATTGATAGAAAGAACATTAAAACTAAAATGATATTTAAAGAATTGTTTCACACCGTCTTTAAAAACGCAAATAAATTGAAACTATGAATAATATTGTGAAACCGCGTTTTGAAATGGAATAAACATATTAGATTTATACTTTGAAATAAATAAATGTCCGTATTTAATTATAATCTACGAAAAGAATTATCTTAATGCGTTTATTAGGGGAAATCGTAAATTCCGAGGTATATAACAAATAGTTTAAAAACTGAAAAAACTCAAAAAAAATAATGACGTTCTGATTTAAATCCCTCTGACCTTTGCTCCCAAATAACTGATTTTTTTAGGAATTTAAATTGAAATATTATGGTCGTCTCCATTGTTGGTTTTGACTTTCTATTAATTTCTTCCTTACAAATTTTAGGAACTCAGATGGAAAAAATAAATTATGAAATAAACAAAAATTGTATTTTTTTTAATTAGGCCGACGACGATAGGCAATAAAGGCTTATTGGAAAAGGTGACAATGCAGCAGGAGGAATTAGCAAAAAGTAGTAAATATTTATAAGGGAAATCTAATTCCACAAACAACGGGACCGTTGTTTTAAAGAAGGGCGCTAAAAAGAGGCACAATTCAATAAAAATTAATTTTTTGATTGATAAAGAGAAATATTTGATAAATATTTCAAAAAATTAGTAAAATGAGTAATTAATATAAACTTAAGGAAATATTCGCCGAGATTTGCTGCCGGAGATCAAATAAACGTTAGTTAAAGAAATAATTTCCATTGAATAATTAATAATTAGCAGCAGACACAGCAAGTAATTAATACAGTTGGAAAGTCGACGGAGGAAATTAAAACGGTAACCTCTTCCTTTCAAATATCCTCCCAACTGAAATGCTTATAATAGCATAACTCTAATAATTAAAATTTACATCTAACGCTCAAAATATAATATTTAAAATGATAAATCAAACATTAATAAATGTTGACTGTAATTCCATTTAATGGTTGGAACATCACAGTTTTATGGGAAGGGGATATATATTTTCCTACTAAATTTTCGGGTAGAGTGACTACTCGCTATTTCAATCCCCTTTATAAGGGCAGACTTCTTCTTACAGGAAAATTTCATTAGCCCGGAATTAATTTGTGAGGTAATTTGGATGCTTAAAGGAGCACTTCCCTATAACGGTCAAATTTTCCCGCTTTAAAGAGTGCCGCTATGTTTCAACTGTACATTATACGTGTATAAGTGTATAATTTTGTATCGCAAGAGGAATTTGAAAAAAAGAAACAAAATGTGGCATTCTTTTTTAAAAATTTATAGACATTTCATATGTATTATTTATAGTTAATATTTTTTCGAGAAAGAATAATAACCAGTACTTGTAATTGAAATCTTGGCAATAAAAATGGAATCGCTTAATTAACTACGTATTCCAATAATTAAAAAAATGATTAATAATAATAACCAAGTAATGCTATTTTCGATTAACGTTGTTTTATAAGTTCGATTTAGTATTTTTACTTTGAATTAAGAAAATTCACAGTGATTACTGCAGTAAGAGTAAACGGAGGAAAACGGAAATTCCCGGGTGAAATTAAGTTCATCGTCTATTTTGTCCAACTTTTCTAAATTTCATCCATTCTTGTTGAACATGTAGAAAATATTTAAAATTTTAATCACAAAGTTTCACTGGAAAATTCTAATAAATATATGCAACAATTTTGTTTGCATACGCAGGCAAATAACACAAGAGTTCAAGTTCATTTTAGTCAAGTTCAGTGATGTGACGGTGAAATAAAAAAAAATTGTCGAACAAACTCTCAAGAATCCGAAAGATCGATAAGAACCATCTGGATGTGTCAAGTGTTGTGTATAGAGAAGAGTCGGCAAGGGATTTGCAAAGAAAAATGCAACACGGAATAGTTTATAAGTTGTCATACATTATTTACACTTTGATTTCGTCCATTATGTACATCCAAAGCTGCACATATTATGTCGACACCTTAATAATACAAAATGTAGATTATGCCAATATGCACATTATGTATGTATCGCACCAATGAGCTCAAATGTAGCTTTCTCAACAGGGGAATTATGTGAAGGTTAAATCTAATTGTCAAGTTTGTACGTTATTATTTAAAAGATTATTATAGGAAACATTAGTGAATAAACAGAGAAATACTTGGTTAATTATTTGTAAACATTGCAGTATTGAATTGAAGATTTAGCAAACAATAATCACACGCCTAACAATAAGTTCAGTTGCATCCGCGATAATAATTTACGGAAATTAATGTTTGTTGTCAAATACATGCAGAATTCCTAATGAATTTATGCTTCAAACGAATTCCACAGAAATTAATTTTTTTGAAAAATTTAACTGCCCACTAATAATCTTATTAGAAGCATCAACATTGGAAGATTAGTAGTTTTATAAGTAAAAGTCGTATTTTAAGTTATTGTCTGTAAAATTGTCTTCGAATTTTAATTTAAAATTGGTTTATTCACCCTTTTTCTTCAATCTGCTTGAATATCATTTATTTTTATGTAAAGTTCATGGGATACCTAAAAGTTATACAGACAACAGTTTAACTGAAAAATATTGCATAAAAATAATAACATGTACATATAGATACAACCAATTTAACGAATGTACATATAACGACGGGACAAGTAAAAATTCTCGTTTATTTTAGTCAACAGTAAGTGGTCTAGGGGTTGAAGAAACAAATTGTCGATTAAATTCTCAAGAAGCTCAGAGAGTGATAAGGACCATCTGGACAACATCGTGTATATGGAAAAACTTCATGGAGAGATTTGAAGAGAAATGATATGCAATAATTTTGGACATCAAGGGTGCGACTGTATAAAGTACGGCGTACCAGAAGAGCAGCAAGGGGCCAGGGTTAATGATTGAGCGAATGCTTGAATTCTAAGGAAAGTTATTTTCGGGGGAATTAATTGTTCGTTTTTATCTGGTTGGAAGCGGCAAAATTAGAAGTTTTTAGATGAGAATTTTACTACAATTTGTTTTTTAGATACTACGTTAGAATTATCAAAACATTTAATCTAAAATTTTATTATTCATCCTATATACTCCAAAACGATATTGTGGAATGGTAAAAAACTGCATAATAGTTACACGGATAATGCCGGATTTGCTCAAAATCTCTAAACGAATAAAGGCAATCATTTTACAGTGGAACCTTGCTATAAGAGAATTCTCTCTATAAGAGATCCTTTAGGCTCGCATGTTATAGCGAGGTTCCAGTGTACATATAAGGAAGAGACAAATAAAAACTTATTTTAGTTAAAGTTCTGTGGTACGGCGGTTAACCAAAAAAATTGTCAGATAAATTCTCAAAAGGATAAAAGAGTGATGAGGACTTTCAGGTCGCTGAAATTATGTAATATGTAAAGAAAGTTTAATGGAACGATTTGGGCAGGAAAACGAAATCAGTGATAACTGAGCGAATGAGAGTCATGACTGAATGCAGTATACAGCGTAGTAAATGATCTGGACGACGTCCGCCCGTGATTTATGTGCAAACAAGTGTTGAGAAAATACATTAATAGTCCGTTTGTCATATTGTTCGCAAAATACGACTATCAATATTTTCAGTTACATCCGCTCCTGCACATTTAAAAACTCGACCAACTCTTTCCGGTTAAAGTATTACAAGATGTTTTCATTTATTAGAATCCTTCACCGATCAATTGCTGCTGCTCACAGCGTCAGTCAGAATTTTTTGAATTATGAATAATTTTGCATTTTCAGAGTTTTAAAAAGCACTTTTTAACAATTTATCAGCAGGAAACGAAATTCCTTCAAATTCATTCACGCGACACTAATTTTCTCTCTGTACTTTACAAAATCCCAAATAATAATAATATTGTTTCAAGATGAAAGCTTTACTTCTTTGGATTTCGGTAATTCTGTGCTTCAACGCGGCAGTGACGCACGGGGAAACTCCAGTCGGTCGAAAGGATCAAGAGAGCGAAGGTGACGTTACTAATTTTTATTAACCAAATCACTATCAAAAACAAAATTAATTCAAATCAGTATGAAAAAAATATTTGTTGTTTCAGAATATGAAAATGCTCTAGTGAGAAATGTGCGTGACGGCTACCGAAACGGTTTTATGGAAGTGCTAAATTTCATCAACTCTATTAACGATACATTAGGTGCTCTGAACGAAAGATTTTCTGCCTACGACACTGCGCTTAAAGAAATCAACGAACTAATCGACATTTCCAGCCTACGACTTAAGAGAGCTTATAAGTTAAATAAATGGGAAGGTTTCAATAGCTTAATACAGGCTCAGGCTAACGAAATAAAGACAGGAAAATCCTTTAATGGATCTACGTTGTTAGATATTGAATCACGGGCAGCACAAGTTAATCGCTTCGGTCACCACACCGCGATTGTGTTTGGTGAGTAATTCAATATGTACATTTTTGAAATCGTCTATCAACACATTTTAATCAACAACTATTTCTATATTTTTGGTTTAAACGTCACCAAGTCAAATTCGTTAAATTACAAAACGTGAATACGATTTATGATTAGTAAATCACCTGGAAGAAACGATTGGTGATTTTAGAATGTACGATAAATATAATATGACGTACAATCGAGCACCCAATACCGTTCCAGGACGGACGCAAGAAATTTTTGCACTTGCCACTCCCTCTAGACTCTACGGGTAAGTAAAAACTGCTGGCGTAAATCAGTTGATACGATTTGCTATTATGTCTACAGAATCATTTTTTGTTTATTTGCACCGACTCGCGTGTTAGAGGAGGTGCAGTGGCTTCTTTTTCATACGTAATTCGGCCCTTGGATTTTCGAATTGCTGCTATTTCCCTTAGTGGTACATGGGGTGTGGGCTTAGCATTCGTAACCAAAGAGGCGGACATGAAAACTTATTTTGATTCCTACAAGGGAATTGAAGGTTCGTCGGTCTGGGAATCTGGTGGAGTAAGTGAATTTTTCTATTGTAACAGTGGACTCTCGCTATAAGAGACCTCCATATAAGAGAACTCTCTCTGTAAGTGATCCTTGGAGCTCGCATGTCGTGCATGGTTGTAAGCATATGTACGACGTCTCTCTCTGTGGGAGAATTTCTATACAAGAGGCAGATTTCGGTGATTTACATCGTTCTCTTATAGCGAGAGTTCAATGTATTTAAATTGTTTTTCCCTTCCAAAAACACGTGTACGGGTTAAGTTAGTGAAAGCGATTAGGTTCGGTCAACTTTCTTTAATAAGCAAACACGAATAAATTTTAACGATTGCAATTTAGGAAATGGATCGTAATCTCTCCGTGAGGTATAAGGACTTTTACGCCAGGATGTTTGCAGATTATGAACTCGATGGTAAATCTACCTTAATGATTGAATTGATCAAATTGGATGCTGATAATTAAGCAAATTTGAACTTGACTGGTTTGTCTTCGAATTATGTATGTAACAGATTATTATTTTATTTAAGCAAAAAGTTATGGGCGTGAAATATGGGTTATTGAAATATTCTGGATTTAACTAGATTTAAATAAACATTATTTCTTTGCTCCTGAAAGGAATTTCAAGAAATGTTCTGAATTACAAGGCTGTCAGGGACTCTCTTAGTAAACAATATTTTATTACCATTTGGCTATACATGTTGTTAAATAATATTGTCACTCCCTGAATATTATTTACGTTTTATAGAACATGCTTCCTAAATAGTTAATAACGATATTTTGAGCATATTTTTTTTGAACAAGAATACTTCGTTTGTAATATGAATTTATATTGCTACATTTTATAACGTATATAACAAAAATGGCCGAAAGATTTTACTGCTGTTTGGTTTTAGGAAATTTTGTGTGTATTATGTTCATAAGCTTTGCATTAAAACCGATGTAATTGTGGAAAGATTATTAAAATTAAAAAAATTATTTAAGGATTTCTTCTCACACAGCCTCTTTGGGTAATAATTTAAATAACTGAAATACATGAAAATTATTATTAAAATTGTGAAATCGCTATTTAAATTTGGAATAAAATAACGGATTTATTATTTTATTAGAATTTATGAAAAAAAGATTGATCTTGATGCGTTGATTATGAAAAATTTAAAATTCCGAGGACAATATCAAATAGTTAAAAAAAACTTTAAAACCAAAGACGTTTTATTTTAAATTATTTTTAACTTTCCTCCCAAACTATCCCGTTTTAATTTGAGGAAATTAAATTCCATCAGCATATTCGTCCCATTGATACTGATACCATATTCATTTTTCACTAAACATTTTAAAAATTCGGATAGAGGAAATAAATTATGAAATAAAAAAATTTATATTTATTCTTTCTTCCAACGATGACAGGCGTTAAAGGATTATGTGGAAAGATTATAAGACAACAAAGCGGGGAAAATTAGCACCAAGAAGAAATTCTTTGTAAGAGCGCGCAATTTGCACAAATAACTTGACAGCTATAGCGATAAATGTGCTCAATGCAGGCACATCTCAATCAAAATTTATACAGTGGAAACTTCCTATAACGGCATCCTATAGAGCGGAAAAATTTGACCGTTATATAGAAGTGCCTATTATTGTTTTTTATATATCAAGCGCTTAAATGAATTGAAATGCGTTTAACACATTTCAAAGCAACAATTTTTTTAAAAAAATATTTGCTATTTCCAACATTCTTTAAAAGGTATGATATTGGATGTATGTACATATATATGTGAGAATCGGAATTTACCGAGAATTATATTTTTAGATTCCAAAATTAAATCATCCTTGATTTTTTATACGGAAATAAATTTATTTATTTATTGTCTTTAACATTCTAAGAATATCTCATTCAATGTTCTGGAATAGGTAAGACATATTTAAAAATTCTAATGACAAAGTTTCACTAGAAAATTCTATTAAAATACTTGCAATAATTTGATTTTAATAAAGGTAAATGACACATAAGAGTTCAAGGTCATTTTCTAAGAGCTCAGCATTGGAGACGGTTGAATAAAAAAATTGTCGAATGAATTCTCAAGAATACGAGAGATTGATAAGAACTGTCTGGATGTGTCAAGTGTTGTGTATAGAGATAACAGTC